>CM058043.1:13507451-13557451 GCA_030169165.1 Centaurea solstitialis
ATATTTCAATCATTAAACGTTGTTTTAATTCGGTTTTATATATTACAAAACTCCTAAGATCACTCACTAAATATTGTTCATTTCTTTGTTTTCTTAGGCCTGAAACCGAATTTATAAGAGACATTGTATCAACTATTCACAATAAACTTGATTGTAAACAAGTTTATCTTCCCCCAAATCTAATAGGGATGGACGCTCGGGTTAAAGAAATCAATAATTCATTAAGGCAATCCGAAGCTCAATTTTTGGTAATTTATGGCATGGAAGGAAGTGGTAAGTCGACATTGGCCCGATATTTTGCATATTCCAACTGGAAATGTTTTGAAAACATTAGTATTGTCGAACACATTGGTAGCAGATGTAAAGAACCACATGACATACGTCAGCTACAAGAACAACTTTACAATGATATTTCTGGAGGCAAGCATAGAAGAATACCTAATGTTTGTAGTCAAGTAGCATTCAAGATTAAGGAGGTCCTACAAACCAAAGAGGCACTTATTGTTTTTGATGACATTGTTAAACCAAGCCAATTGGACTCTTTGCTTGGAGTTGGGAATATTAACAAAAAAAGCAAGATTATAATAACAACTATGAAAAATGACTTTGAAGTTTGGTGTAAGTCTAGATCTATGACGTATCAAGAGTATAGAATGAAATTATTGGATGACTATGAGTCATTAGAGCTCTTATGTCTTCATGCATTTGGATCCAAACTTCTGATGGAAGGTTACGAGAAACATGCAGAAAAGGTAGTACGATACTGTGAAGGAAATCCACTTGCTCTTGAAGTGTTGGGTTCGTCTCTAAGAGAGGATAGTAGCATTGGGTATTGGAAAAGTGAAGTGAAGTTATTGGGAAAAGATTTTCATGAAGATATTTATCGTATACTCAAAAGGAGTTACGACTCATTACCATATAACTCGGACAGAGAGATGTTTTTGCACATCGCTTGTTTCTTTGTTGGCACTGACATCGATTACGTGGTAAAGATATTGGAGGTTGATTACTCTGCCGTATCTAGGATCAAAACTTTGATGAACAGATGTCTTGTTTATGTTACACCAAACAAAAAACTAATGATGCATAGATTGCTTCAAGAAATGGGGAGAAGCATTGTAGATCGAGAATCAACCGTGCCTGCAAAACGTAGTAGAATTTGGCGTAATACAGAATCTTATGATATGTTGACAAATGCAAAGGTAAAATGCTACTTACAATTATATTTAAGCTTTGGTATTCACCCACAACTTTTCGTTCTATTTGGGAGATTTTTATTGTTTCCTTTTAATATATATTTATTTAGGGTTCAAAAGAATTGAAAGGTCTAGCATTGGACATGCATATGCTCATAGAAGATGATGAATTCAAATCGAGGGATAAATTCCTACGCTTAAGAACACTACAGGTATGTTTTACATAACATTCTAGCCCTATTTTCTAACATGTTATGTTAGTAAACGTTTTCCAAAAACATTTTTTTTGGCAAATATGATGGTGTTCTTTGAATGAAAATGTTAGCATGATGGTATAAATTCTAATTTACTTATCAAGCTCGCAACTCATATATATTATACTATTAGTGTACTTATTTCTCCTTTTGATCCATAATATACATTTAGTTATAACCCCATATCATAACACAACCATCTTTGTTATACACCAACATCCATATGTATGCAGAGGCGATTCTATATGATGAGTAGTGGGGGTGTGTGAACCCCACATAATTTTTTAATTTTTCTATAGTTATATATTAAAAAAATGGACCACCCTAAATTTATAAAAATAACCCCACAAAAGGTCAAGAATAATGAGATTACACCTTCCATTTTTCACTTTTCATTAATTAGGTTAATTAATAATTAACATAAACTAAACAAAATTTAAAATTTAAACTGAATCTCACGTTTGATCGACATCGTCTATTCGTCTCCCTCTTTTCCTAATACCATCAAGAAGGAGATGTATTCAATAGTATTAGTAATGATATAATTTTAGAGAACTTTCGTGGTATAAAAGATCGACAGGATGAATTGTAAGAAACTTATGGTACTTGTTTTGAATATATGTATAACTTTTCGTTGTTATTTATAAAAGTTTTGATTTATATTATATTACCCGATCCATAACAAAAAAAATTGACTCGTCTATTTTTTTCAACTACTCATCTTGTCAAATGTTGGACCCCAATGTGTTTGAATCCTAAATTTTGTATGGGGTTCATCTTTATACATCACAGTTACTTTAGGCCTAGAAACTTTTACTTCGGTTGCACATATACAAAAATTTTAATACTTCGGGACATTTTTGTGCAATATTTCTACATATGAGGTACATTTGCTAACACTCTTCATGCTATATTGGCAGAATTTATATGGGTTTCCAGAGATGCGTCAACTAAAATTGCTCCAACTCAATCATGTAAATTTTCAACAATTTGAACAGAAATTCTCGAAACATTTAAGATGGCTCTGCTTGGTTGGATTCTTAGGATCGAGAATGCCTTTGAACTTATGTATGGGGAACATAGTCGCTTTAGATATGAGCTTTAGCTCATTGGAAGAATTTGAACTGCCAATGGTAAGGATTTTGATATCATCTTTTCATGGATTGGCCATTTAATTAGCTTCTCAAATTTTGATATTCTCTATACAGATGCAAATTATTCATTTTTTCTTCTATTTTCTATTTTTTGCAACAGGTTGTTCAATCGCTCAAGATCTTAAATCTAAAAAGCTCTCTACATCTACAAAAAATCCTTTTTATCTCCCGACTTCCGAATCTTGAGACTTTGATTCTTTGGAACTGTCAGAGATTGGACCATGTTTGTAAAACCATTGAAAACCTTACAAGTCTTGGCTTACTGAATATGACTGGGTGTCAAAATCTAGAATATTCCTATTCTTTGCCAAATTCATTACAACGTTTATTCCTCAAGGATTGCAATCTTGAATGCACCGATGATTTTCCTCTCAGTTTCAGTGACCAACCATCTTTGGAATACTTGAATTTAGGCAACGGTATCTTTGAACTCCTTCCAAGTTACAATCATCTTAAAAGTCTTCGAGTCCTTGACTTGAGCTTGTGCTCAAAGCTTAGATTGTTGCTATGTCTACCAAGTACATTAGCAGAATTGTACATATATTATTGTGTGTCACTCGAGAAAGTAACTTTTGATACACATGAATTCACATTGCAAGAGTTTGGTTATGAAGGGTGTAGCATTTTGTCCGAAATTGAAGGTTTTATCAAATTGGTGCCACTAGCCAAACTTGATGAAGCTAATTTGGGACATATGAACTGGCTCAAGGAATATCAAAATCGTGGATTGTTCCTGGTTGGTGATGACGAGCTCCTAAAAGGCAGAAGTTGGGATCTTCAGGTTCTTTCTTTTATTACAAAACAAACAAAGGAAATCATGAAACCATTCCCAAATTTACTAATATATACATATATATATATGTGTGTGTGTGTGTGTGTGTGTGTGTGTGTGTATGTGTGTGTGTGGGAACAAATGACTGAAGTATGTTTCATGTGTTGTTGCAGATGTTGTATGAATTCAATATAATGAGCATATCTTTGCCAGATATAGCACATCCAAACATAACGCCCGAGTATATATCAAGATCAGAATCCTTTTCGTTTGACGTGCCTTTGTCTCCCAAGGGTAGGAGGCTCAAAGGGTTAAATGTTAGTTTCAAATACTCTAGTTTAGGTGAGGAGTGGGTATGGTTTGCTAAAATCAAAACCAAAAATGGTGTTGATTTGATGTATAACCCCAAAGTCTTTGGGAAACCCAAAATTGGTGTTACCATATGGTTAAGCTATTGGCCAATTGGAAACAAACTAAACGTTGGAGATTCAGTTATCGTGTCTATTTTGGTGTTGAGTGGATTGTTGATACACGAATGTGGTGTAAGCCTTGTGTATACTAATGATGAAGTAGTTGACACCTTGCAAAATAACATGGAAGGGGCAGAAGTTCTTGGAGGAGGTTTATCTGGGTTTCAACTCACAACAGGAGCGTACTATCTTTGTCGGCGTGATTTTTTTGAGTTAACAGAGGGTGGTAGACTAACTCCTTTTTGGTTTAGGACTTTAGTTGGTGATATCATTGACGATGCAGGTATATAGTTTCCTTTCATCAACTTGGTTTCTGGTGTTCTCAAATTAGTTTGAAACTTTATCATATCATATCATACAGAGATACGAGGATGGAGAAAGACCGGGAGACCTCAGCAGTCACGTCAATCATTTATGGAATTGAAATATGTTAGATGCATCCTCAGTGGTCCTCAATCGGTAATGTGCTAGTAATACCTTTTTTGGCATGAATTTACTTCATGAATAAGATAAAGGATGCATACTTCTAAGTTCTAAAGTTTGTTTTTTATATTAGGTATTAGTATGTACAAAAATTAATATAGAAGGAATAGAAGGTCCTTTCAATATATACAATAATAGCAAAAGCAACAGAGATCTAGTGCAGCAAACTTTTATCAACTTGTAAGAAATACCAAATAAAAATTGTAAAATAGCATGGCACATATAATATAACAAGCTCACTACGATGGTTTTGTGTATCTTATTAAACCCATGACAAGCCATAGGTTGATGCGGGGTTTTTGTAAGGTGTTACAATATTTGTTTTTGGGAATTATAATGGAACCCCCCCCCCCCCCCCCCCTCCTCCTCCTCCTCCTACTCCTCCTAAGAGAATGGGTAGAGTTATATGAGTGTATAGGTGAGACCTAGTATAGAAGGGTTTACTTTTATTTCGGTGGATCAAAGGCTAAAGGGGGATCCATATAACAACACCCTTGTGTTTTAATCCTCTTAGTGTTTTACTTTTTAGTTTTAGTATATAATATATATTTTAAAATGAAATATATTGTTGACTCATTAAGTAATTGGAGGAAACATATGTGTATGTATATGATATGCAGATAAGGTGTCCCCTCTTTTATGGTTGTGGGTTCGAGTTTCGTCATGGACAGTGGTGTAAATTTAGGAGTAGTTTAGTTAGGTGTATATGTATTTTGTCGTTCAAAAAAAAAAGGATACACAGATAAATTTCTATAACCTATATAGTCACACCTTGAAATTAAAACGTTATGCTCATCTCATTTTGATCCTTGTTATAAACACAATGAGGTTGCCATAATCTATAATGTTTCAAATACTTCTTATATATTAATTTCTCAAATCCCAATCCCATTGTATTTTTTTTATTCAAAGATTTTCTCTTAATATCCTAGTTATTGTGATAATCAAGTTTCTAATCCTGATCTAATGTTTATGAATGAACAGGAGGATATTTATTGGATTCCAGAAACGTCGTCTGAACCATCTTATCTTGATAAATTTGTTCAGCTAGCAATGGAATTGCGAAATACATCTAAATCTAGTGATGCACCAAAAGAGGTAATTAAGTATTAAGTTTAGTAAATAAAAGAAAAGTTGTTTCCTTTTTACACATGAACATGCTTTGTAGTGTGTTGGGTGTAAAAAAGTATTTGAATTATAGATTTTAGTTAACATGAAAAATCAAAGTAGTATCTTATATTGTTGAACTAAATGTTAAATGGATTTTTTGAGATTTATATGAAGAATACTATTATCAAACTTTCATAACTTAATGCTTTAATTCCAGGGTCTTGATGACGAATTTTTCAATGCATCTGATGAATGGGATCCGATCGAAAAGGATACTCAAGATGATGAAACCAAATGAGCTACCGTAAACCCGAGTTAGCAAAGGAAACAATATTGTTCGTTTATCTAATTTATACTTACTAACGATGTGTTGTTTTTCCTTCCTTTTTCCGATGGTTTGATCTCTTAAGCGATTTCAGGACCTTCGGACCTAGTTTCCTAAATAGTAAACTAAATTCAAATTCAATTTTACATTTTTCTAAAATAGAAATTTTTTGAAGAGACTAAATTTTCTACGCCAAAAACCTTTTTAACTTTTCGTGTCACATTTTGAAGAACCAATGTGTGAACCTATTATTATATCGAATCGTATATTACGATGATTTTATGCCTAATAGGCTTGTGTTGTTAATTTTGCTTATTGATTGCTTGACTATATCTAGAGAGTCTTTTTATTGTGCAACCCATATCTAATGTGAAACCGAAGTAAACCTATGAAATTCTATGAAACGTTTTAATCATTGATTTTCCATATATTTTATATTTCCATAATCACTGACTTTCCATATATTTCATATTAAAAATGGAAATGTTTTATATTTATATGATTTCATAGGTTTCATCGATTTCATGTTAGATATGAGTTGTAAATGATTATCACACATACACACACACACACACACACACACATATATATATATATATATGTATAAAGAAAGAGAGGGGGCGGGGGAAGGACCAAACCAAGGACAGTAAGTATTTAAAAGAACACACCAACTAAGAAAAACATATATGATTTGATTTGATGTATAAATTCATATATTTTATATATAATATAGTATAAAATATAAATTAGTTAATGAGTGAATTACATATTTGGTCCCTATAGTTTACACTTTTTACCCACAATGGTCCCTCTATCAAAATAAATACATGAATGGTACTCGTGGTTTGCAATTTTGCTAACTTTTGGTCCCTTTTGCTAACTTTTGGTCCCTCTGACCACCACCTTGTTAAATGCAGCCATTAAGAAAAGAGAGGGACCAAATTAGCAAAGGTGGTGGTCAGAGGGACCAAAAGTTAGCGAAATTGCAAACCACGAGTTACCATTCATGTATTTATTTTCATAGAGGGACCACTGAGGGTAAAAGGTGTAAACCACAGGGACCAAATATGTAATTCACTCTTAATAAATTTAACTTTAATTTTAAAATAAATTATATGATAACAAAATAGTAAATGGCAATTTTGGTCCTTGTCATTTGTTTTGGTAAAAAGACCAATATGCCTTCATGTTAAAGGCATATGGGAATAATTAACAAACAGGGGCGGACCTAGCTTTGTGGCTACGGTGGCACGTGCCATCATTTCATTCCTCAGTCGTAGTCTAAAAAAATTACAGGTCCTGAAAGGTGTCACTGTATTAATTTGTTTTGTGCCACCATATATTTTTGAAATTGCAATTAAAACACAAGTTTTCCTTGGTAGAGTTGGTAAGTTATTTGTTTTTCAAACTTGAGGTCTTGGGTTTGAGTGTTGTTAGAGTCATTTTTTACTTGTTTTTAATTTTATTTCCTCATATTTATTGTGTTTATTAAAAAATTGTTTGCAACAAGACTTGAACTTGAGACTTTACACTTTAAAAGCAATGGACCAACCACTAGACCAATATAGCTTTTGAGAAAAATATTTTTGCATGCGTTTCTTATAGTCAAATTTTGCCACCATTTGAAAAAAAAAATCTAGGTCCGCAACTGTTAACAAAGACACCTAATGGTGTTACTCTTTAGAGACTAAAACCGAGCATTTTTAAATACCATAGGATATATATATATATATATATATATATATATGTTTTGCAATGAAGACCAAAATTGCAATTTACTCTGTGATATCCAATATTTTAGAAATCTAGGATGAAATATTATTTATAAAAGAGTAAGTTATATATTTGGTCCCTGTAGTTTACACATAATTACACTATTGGTCTCTATTTTAAAGTATTTATTGATTTGGTTCTTGTGATTTACATTAGATTGCACTTTTGGTCCCTAACTCCTTACTTCATGTGAAATCAATTTGTTAAACATAGGGACCAATAGTACAATATAGTGTAAACCACAAGGACCAATAGTGCAATATAGTATAAACCATAAGAACCAACAGCGCAATATAATGTAAACCATAGGGACTATTTTCATAATTATTTTGAAGTAGGAACCAACAGTGCAATTATATGTAAACCATAGGGACCAAATATGTAATTTACTCTTTATAAAATTATTGTGGTTAATCTTTACAATCATTAATATCTATACTATTAATATAAGAGCCTTATTCAGTTTTTTTAAGCAAACAGGTTTTTCACGAATAGTACAAGCACTGATGCCCTAGGTACAAGTCTATACTGCATCAATTGGAAACCGCTCATAAAACCCACGTCCCCAAATCCGATATCCCTTCCCCATATCGCTGCTGCAGTTATAAGAAATCCTCCGGTGAGACTTTAATAGCCAATCTCCAGTCCTTCTACTTCTTCTTCTTCTTCTTCTTCGTGACAATAGACTCCATCACTATCTCTACTCAGTGTTGTTGCTTTCTCTTTTGCAAAGCATCAATTGTGAAATTGGAAGGCTTATTGGTTTAGCAAAGATTAGAACATAATCGAGATCAATTTTTAAGGGTTTTGCTGAAAACTACAAATCCAAATCCAAATCAGTGTTGCTTTCGGCCGATTTGTTCTCGATTTCAATCAAGTGTTTTCAATTTCTGATTTACTGATTGTTAAATTACAATATTTATCATCTTCCCCATTAGGAAGATATGCATTTGCTTCAAATTCTTGTCAGAATTTCCAATTTAGGGATCCTATATCCTGATATCTTTAATTTGGTATCATTTTCAGGTTGCTGATCGGGTTGGTCATACTGTATTTGGGTGGCCCTTTCGCTTCATCTGAGGTATACATTTGGTTTTAGTTCAATAGGTTCCTTCTCATTGTTTTAAATAAGCAACCGCAAACACCCCTTTATAACACGCGATTGGAGCTTAAAAAACGGTTACTGTTATACCGGATGATTGGAGATGGTCTTAGAAGCAAGTAAATGACCCGATGTTGGATCAACAGATGTGTATCTGTTGACATTGTTTGAGGCCAAAATTATTAGGCTTATTGCTTACCTTGACAACCGGAAACTTCACGACACCACAACTGCTCCTCCTCTCACTCCTATTAGAAGCAGTATCGATTACATTCTCAAACTCCTAAATTTCCATCTTAATTTCACTGATAGATGTCTTTTCTATACTTTTGTTTCAACTGCCTTATTAGATTTGCTTGCATTCACATATCGATTTTAAAAGGTTCATGGTGTTGACCGCCCCTGAAGCTAGCAGGTAACAGATTTATGCTTTGTTTTTCTATATATTTTGCTAACAATAAAATGCTTAATCCTAATATGGTCTACATGTTCTTAAGCATTTCCTGTTGGTTTTTTTGTTCCATAATTTATCAAGGGTACTTTTAGTTTTAGGCTTATTGCTAGACAGCTAGAGTATGTAGGACAATGAACATGTAAAAAACCAACATGAAATGCTTTAGTTTGGAGAAGAATCCGGATTCTTCTTCAAACTCCAGTCAATTCCAAACTGAAGATTCCAACAACATTGCATCTTACCCCCTGTGGTTAAATTGGAGGTTGGAGGAAGAAGCTGCACTCGATTTTGCTTGCTGATGGAATAGTACGGAAGCATATCAAAACAGGTGTAGACGTGCATCTGTCGAGAAGAGTAGTGGCGACGTTCCTGCAGATGATGACGATTGCTGATTTTAGCGATCAGTTGTTCAGTTTTGAGGATTTGTTGCTCGAAATTTCGGATGGAGAAGAATTTGTTCGTCGGGGAAGCCAGGACTTGCTCGAAATCATTAATCATTACCACAGCCTGTTCTTCAATCTGTATGTGCACTTATAAGATCCAGAGGACTTGGGTTGGTTAACTTGAAAACTGTAATGTTCATTTTTTGTATTGTATTCACTCAATTGAATGTGCATTAGAATGTTTTTGAACTACCATCTGCACCTTTATGGATTTTTTAGTGTTTTCTTTGACTTTATTTCAAGCCAATATGTCATAATCCAAGTAGATTAAAGTCAGCAGTTTGTAAATTTGTACTCAGAACTTAAGAGGTCGGATATTTGGAGTCATTGGTTCTTGCTATATTTGCGTGAGTTATTTCGATCCTGTTGAACCCTTTGAGGTAACTTATGTTTTTTACATCCTTTGCATTGTGCTTAAATTGAATCTGACTTTTGTTATTGTCTTGGTTGAGAATGAAGGGGCATTAAGATCAAGTTGAAGCCAGAAGAATCAAAGCGAATATTTGTTGCTGTGGATTAAGGTTAACTTTCTTTATCATTTTGATCATGGTCTTAGTGAATTCAAACATGGTTATAAGGATATCAGGATATACATGAAGTAGTTTTATCAACATTTTTTATTCTCATTAACTACATTGCTCCCAAGTAATAAGCTCTATGTGAACGGGGAATGCCTTAAAAAGATTTCTTGGAAAAAGAAGTAGTAATCTTGAGAAATTTCTTATACTCAAGTTGAATCTTGATTTAATTGATAAACTTTGTAGAATGTTGCTGAGTAATGAGCTGTTTGTGAACTTGGTTTATCTAAAAAAGTAGTATGTTGTTTGCTAAGCAATGCCTACTTATCATGGTCCCTTACATACAAAGATGGCCTAATCTAAAACATCCACCAAATCAGTAACTGTGGTTGGTGCCTGTCATTCATACACAACTTTAATAGGTGTTTTTTTTTTTTATCACTCATAGGTTTGACAATCAGACACACATAAGGAACAAATTACAACATTAAACATTTAAGGAAAGATAATAACAACCCCCATCTTTGCTTGATCAAACTGTGACTTATCTAAGATGCAAGTGGTGTACCCCATATTTACTGCAGAGATCCTTACTTGATCTAAATGAGTGGTTGAAACTTCAAAACTATGTGAATGAAGCCCCAAATATACAACATATGACCGAATGAAGATAAAGAGAGATTCTAATAAGAAAAATTCAAATTTAAATTTTTCAAAAGCATAACCCACTCATTGATATAAGCATATATATATATATATGTATATATATTTTTTGTAATGAACAAAAATATTTCAATCTTCTCTACCATGTACCCATTGTTTATTCTTCCATTGGCTTTAATCTCCATACATTAATCAACTTTCTATTTTTAGATATTCTTTCTTGACATAGGTTTACCAAAAAATCTACCACTCCATGCTTTCTAAAATAGTAGGGTAATGGTACAGTGGGAGTTGGTGTTTTGCAAATATGGAATCAGGCATTGCAGATTGTCTCTAATGATTTTTGTGATTTTTGATGTAGAATGACTTCCTTTTCATATTTGTATACATTTAAATGATTTGGGGGATGCTTCGAAGGACGGACGTATTCTACCAGTAAGTCCTCTCCCCAGCTTTGGATTCACTACGTACAAAAAAGAGTAGGTAAACATGAAATGTAAAGTGAGAATTATCGTTATCCTTTCTATTCCAAAAGTAGTGTCTCACTTTCAGAACATGTACCCCATGTAAGCCAATCTATCATAATTATCTGAACAGCCACATGCCCTTGAAATCTTGACAATTATGTTTCTGGTTATGGTGAAATTTAACCTCAATTCTTCCTACTTTTTAGTTTCTTGGATTTTCCCTTGTGCAGCCAGTAAAAAGCCAAATTACCATCATTGTGATATTCATGGGCAATTTCATGACCTTGTTGAACTTTTTTGCATTAGAGGGAAGGTTGTTTCATGATTTTAGTATTACTTGATTCTCTTCATTTTCTTTTGCAGGTGGCCGTTTTCAGATTTTTGGGTAACTAATTACACCTAGAAAGTGCTATTGATATTCATAATTGGTAGACATTTAGTGGTTTAGAGCACAATTTGGAGGTTTGAAATTGGATGAATGGGTAGATTTAGGGGCCGTTTACTTGAACTTTTACCCGGTAAGTGCTTACCGGTAAAATTGAACACTATCACCTACCATATGGTACAACATTTTAGTCTCTTAAAACGGTATCGTATGCAACATTTTACCCAGTAAGCTCTTACCGGGTAAGAGTTGTGGATCTCACTTACCCGGGTAAGACTTTCGGTCCATGCTATCGCTCTTACCGGGTAAGATTGTAGTCATGTTCATGTTCTCCCCATAAGGCAAATTGACCCGGTAAGTACTTACCGGGTAAGCGTCAAGTAAACGGCCCCTTAGTCCAAATACCAAATACGAAATTAGACATTTGTTGCTAAAACTACATATCATTGTTATTGTGAGAGGGGATATAAAATTTCATGTAGTTGATTCATATTTCATAATTGTAAATACTTTATGTCATGTGGGTGCAGTTGAAAAGCTAGACATTTGTTTATAGATATACAAATTTTAGGAACACTTTTCTTTCGTTTTCTTGCATTTTGCTTGGTGTTTGTTGTTATGTGATGGCTTGATATGCAAACATGGATGAGCTCAACCTCATAGGGTTTGAAAATCACACTTTTATACATTCATCATGAAACGAGATTTATTTTTTCAAGTTTTTGGCTTTAAATTTGAGATGCTTCGCGCTGCAACGCGCGCGGGTATGCATCTAGTTTTTTTATAAAGTAAGTAGAATCAAACACAAAGTCTAAAGTGGTTGAGTAGGAGATCAAAATTTAAAGGCGCCTATTGTGGTTATTCATGAATCGACCCAACTATTCCATACTAATTTAGTCAACATATTAATATTGAATTTGGACTTTTCCTTGGAATTTATTATTTAAAAACATATTATATATGGTTCAAAAGGAACGAGTTGTGGACATTATTGTTTGTCTTTTTTTAGAAAAAATAATAATTAATATATTAAATATAATTATAGAACAACTTCGAAACTTGTATACGACAACTGAATTTTAATTTTTTTGACCCATCTCATCTAGCAACTCATATTTAGGCTTTGTTTGGCAAGCATAAGCTAGCTTATAAGCTAGCTGATAAGCTAGCTTATAAGCTACTCCATCCAAACATGTACCAGGAAGCTAGCTTATCAGCTAGTTTATAAGCTAGCTTTTTGAAACGTTACTTTGAGTAGCTTATGAGAAGCTTATTTTAGCTTTTTCCAATTATACCCTTATTAATATTAATTATTAAATTCAAATGTACCCTTTTTGGTCATTTTACATACTCATAAGCTAGTTTTTGCCAAACATAATTTGTTCAACAGCTAGCTTATCAGCTACTAGCAAGCTTATCAATCAACAGCTAGCTTATCAGCTATCCGCTAGCTTATCAGCTACCAGCTAGCTTATAAGCTACGCTTGCCAAACATAGCCTTAGTAAAATACAACTTTAATTGATGCATTTTCACGTAAATAAGCTAAAATTATTAAGGTGTAACTCCATAGAGTACATAAAGACTTTATTTGGCAAACTAGCTAATAAGTTAGCTCTTAGTTGATCACTGATAAACTAGCCGGTAGCTGATAAGCTAGCTTATGAATAAATTATGTTTGGCAAAAACTAGTTATGAGTATGTAAAATGACTAAAAATGATATCTTAGAGTATAATAGTTAATATTAATAATGATACAACTGGAAAAAAACTATAAAATCTCATGAAACGCTACTTCAACTAGCATTTCAATAAGCTAGCTTAAAACTAACTTTTAAGTCAGCTTATCGTCTATCAAAATATGTACGTACTAGCTCGTTAGCTAGCTTGTTTTTACCAAATACAGCCAAAGTATATAAATATATATATTGTTTTTATCTTATCATAAATACGACGTAACACAAAATATAAGATAGTAGGATCGATCCTTAATTAAATAATTAACATTATTATTTTTATTTTTATTAAATCTATTTTAATGATATGTTTTAATTTTCTCATGAAAGTGAAAGGATTGTCATCAAGTCTCAATTTGTAACTTGAAAGTAGGAAATTGAAATGGGGACAAAGAAAAAACGCAATTTGACTCAAAAAAGAATATATGCTACACAACCAAACCCATCTGCAACTTATATTTAATTATTTATAATATAGTATATAAATTTTTGTGTTTTAAACTCAATTATCATTTTAAATGATATATGTTGATTTTGTATATCAAACTTAAAATTAATAATTTTGTTTGGTTTCAAAATTTATTCAGGTTTTGATGAATTCTTTTATAAAAGACTTCATACACATGTTAATAATATGATAACTAAGACAAACTAGGGGTTTTCTAAAAAACCGAAAAACCAAATTGAAACGTGTGATTCGAAACTGAGAAAGCCGATATCTAAGCAACTCGTGACCCAAAAACCCCGAAAATGAGGGTACCCGTCGAGTCACGAGTCAGGTTCAGTCCTCTAAATTTACTACCCATGAATACCCGCCTCACCCCGTATATATTTTGTTTATTAAGAAAAATATACTTATTAATACTTCATAATAAAAAATTACTAATCTTAAGAAAATCTTAACCACATGCCGTGTTTTCTTCGTTCACCCTCCACCGTCATTGGTTTGTTGGTCAGATTCGGTTTAGATCGTTTTTGCACACCTGTATCGACGACAATCCTCCATACTCTTATTTTCATTTTCTAGTATTTCTTAATGTTAATTGTTTTAGATTGTCACAAAATAGCTTCATTTTCTAGCATATATTTTGCGTACATCAAAAACACTCGACAAGGATCAAGAGTACCCGCTTCTTTTCGGTTCGGTTTGGTGTGGGTACTCGTCCCGCACGATTCATTTTCAGATAGTAAAATTAGGTACACGTCTCGCCTCATGCATATGGTTCTCAAAATTTTCACTACCCGTCCCACCTCGTCGTGAACACCTCTAAAAAACTTTAGTTTTTCATAACCATGTGAATGATCTAATTAAGTAAAAAAATTGTATTCATATACTCAATTTTAACACATATAAGAAATTCGTATACTAACTATATATTGAGGCATAAGGATTCTTTACTAAACGGATATAAGCGTTTAGTGTTGTTGCCTTTACTTATTGGATAACCATGGTAAGTATCGAGATTCTTACTTGATAAGAGGATGGTAAGAATTAAGAAGTGAGTGTCTTAATTAGTAAGTGAGAGAAAAGACTTAGGCTTTGTTTGGCAAGCATAAGCTAGCTTATAAGCTAGCTGATAAGCTAGCTTATAAGCTAGTCCATCCAAACATGTACCAGGAAGCTAGCTTATCAGCTAGCTTATAAGCTAGCTTTTTGAAACGCTACTTTGAGTAGCTTATGAGGAGCTTATTGTAGCTTTTTCCAATTATACCCTTATTAATATTAATTATTAAATTCAAATATACCCTTTTTGGTCATTTTACATACTCATAAGCTAGTTTTTGCCAAACATAATTTGTTCAACAGCTAGCTTATCAGCTACTAGCAAGCTTATCAATCAACAGCTAGCTTATCAGCTATCCGCTAGCTTATCAGCTACCAGCTAGCTTATAAGCTACGCTTGCCAAACATAGCCTTAGGCATTGTTTGGTAAAAAAAAAAGCTAGCTTATAAGCTGACTTATAAGCTAGCTTATTTTCTGTGTACATGTTTGGTAAGACCAAAAGTAGCTTATAAGCTGACTTATAAGCTAGCTTTTTGATAAGCTACTTTGAGTAGCTTATGAGAAGTTTCTTGTGACCTTTTCCAATTATACCCCTTATTAATAATTAATTATTATAATAATAGTTATATATTAACTATTAATTATTAGTTTTTAATAGTTTAAAATAATTATTAATTAGATTAAATTAAACTATACCTTATATATTATTTATTTTTAAATGTTATTAATTATTATTATATATTATTTAATATGTTTAACTATCAAATAAATATACAATAATTCTTAAAATTTTATATAAGTGAAACATGTTAAATATTTTAATAAAAAAATATTTATATCTAATTTTTAATTATATTCTTTTAGAGTTATTGATTATTTAAGATATGTTAAGTTGATTAATTTTATTTTTATTATATTTAATAGTAATTTAAATTATAAGCTAATGTAGATTTTTTCTAAAGTTTATGTTAACAAATTCTAAATTTATAGTGTGTATATATAATAATAATAATATATATTATTTTCTAACATATTATATTATTAGGAATTTATTTTTTTCTAAAGGATGTCCTTTTTGGTCATTTTACATACTCATAAGCTAGTTTTTACCAAACATGTTTTGTTCACCAGCTAGCTTATCAGCTACTAGCTAGCTTATCAGCTACTAGCTAGCTTATCAGTCACCAGCTAGCTTATCAGCTATCAGCTAGCTTATCAGTCATCAGCTAGTTACTAAACATAGCTTAGAAAAAAAAAGGGTTTACCAACAAATTCTTTTACTAGCCAAAAGTATTACCAATAAGATAAACGAGGTTGATTATTATGAGAAGTAAAAAATTTAATAATTTGTCGCTTAAAATTCAACGATACATGATGACAAACAAATGTCACATCATTATTTTTCTACCATCCTCTTATTGCCAATGACCAAAAAAAAAAAAAAAAAAAAAAAAAAAAAAAAAAAAAAACTAATACTTCTTATTATATATTAAGCAAGATTGGTTTGGATAAATTAGTTTCTATTTTAAATCAATTAAATATTTTATATTTAACTATACATAAAATATAGATTACCATATCTTTATCATGGTGTCATGATCATGTTCTAATTGACCAACTATGTCAAATGGGAATCAGAACATTTTGTCATTTGTAACCTAGCTTTCATGTTCATTTCAACTTTAAATTAATTAATCTTGGCCTACATCATAATGGATTAATCTTTCATTGTCCTAGGAATCAATTTTATTACAAAACAATGGAATAGCATTAGAGATGAATTAATTTCATTTGAGGTTGTACTTTATGCAAAAATGATGGTACAATTAAAATGCATTAAAAACTAGAAATTAGAACAATAATTAAATTTTATGGCTCGAAAGCCTTATATCATGGAAAAAGGCATGTGGGTCATCTTCGAAAAGCCTCCACCTGCTATATTTAGCAAACTAACTGATAAGTTAGCTTACTAGTTGTTGTCTAATAAGTTTTTTTAACTGAGTGTACGCACCAACTTACACACACAACTAATCTCACGGACCCTTGGAAACAGCCAAGAAAATCTCGAATAGCTTCGGAGGGTCCTAAATAGTAACCTTTGGAAAGGATCTCAAAACACCTAGGTCTTATTGACAACGAGCTAATCCCTCAGAATTTGTTTAGTAAGTTCATTGATATACAAGTCATGTTTTGTTTGTAAAAACTAATTAACAAACTAGATGGCAATGTAAAATAACTTAAAAACACATATTGGAAGTTAAGCAAAAAACATAAATGGCATACTTAGCAAGAAGTGGAAAACCCCAAAAATTTATTGAAATGCTATTTGAAGTAGTTTTTTTCAAAAAGATAATTAACACCTAATTAAATCAAGCTTTTCAATAAGCCAACTTATACCGACCAAAAATGCCCTAAATTACATGTCCCATTCTACAAATCAAGAAAACGATATAACCAAATAAAAGTTGATAACATTTTTGGGTCCATAAATTTTGTCTTCAAGATTGCATGTGAACATATAGCAAATTGATTGACCACCACCATATGATCACAAACCACAAAGCACCAATTTCATGGATGGACTTGCAGAAAAGTGGTCCATATCCATCACTCACTCAACCCCCCATTTGAGTCCAAGCTCAAGCACATGGTTTCAATCCAAAAATGTAAGCCAATGGTAAGTAACCAACAAAAGGTGTAATCACTTGTTAAAGGCCATTCTAATAAGACAAGTATAAAATATGAATCTAAGAGATATTTTATAAAAATTTGGTGGGCCCAGGTTTTTCGTAAGCAATACATTAAATTGAAACAGAACAACGATGATAACTGAATCAGACAAGGACGGAAAAAAGAGAGGGAGTGTGAGACACAAGACGTTGTACCAAAACATATACGTGGCTGCACATAAAATCTCTAGAACCAACAAAAGCTTAACCATACCTTCATATGTGAATTTTAGAATCTTTTCAAGAACCACAAATGCTTAACTTGAAAAGTATCCACTTCACTATGTTTGACATCCATAAGTTTTAAGAGCTTATTAGAAAAACAACCCTTGTTTGGTAACACTAGGTTTTGAAAAGCTATTTCAAGTTGCATAAATGAATCTATTTTTGGGTCATTTTATATTGTTATCTTCTTTTATCAACTAGAATTTACCAAATGTGATTAGCTTATAAGCTAATTTATCAGCTAATATTCAATTATTATTCTATTAAAACATTTTTTAATTAAATAAATTAAAATTATCAAAATATATTTTAATCATTTATCAATATTTCATTTCAATTACAAAGCTATAAGCTATATTATATGACATATTCCAATTCCTTTCCATAAAAGCAAATTATGAGTTTGTATTAATCCTTCAAAGAATTCATAGCTTTCTTTTCTTTACTCATTCAAGATGTATAAAGAAACAATTGTATATTAGGTTAAAAAAGAGTTTATGCCACCAACAAAGCCTAAGTGAAAGTTAGACACTTGTGATCTTTAAACAAACTGTACAACAGATAAACTAACAAAACAGAACTCCACAACCTCAAAATAAGATCAACAAATCAAAACCAACAGATTGCAAACAAACCCAACTTCTTTTCACTGATTAGTAACTGGTACTTCAAGATCCTTAAGAAGTCCAACCACTTGTTGCATACTCGGCCGTTTGGCCGGAAGCTCGGCCGTGCACAGATACCCGATCTTCAACGCCTCCACCATCTGAGCCTCGGCCCCCGTGCCACGGATCTTGGAATCTATGGCCCACGAACCGCGGTTCTTTCTCACCAAACCCCGCACCCAACTCACCAAGTTGGCTTCTTTCGAGTTATTCTCGTCCTGGTACTCGTCTTCCACGGGCTTTTTTCCCGTTATCAGCTCGAGAAGAACCACCCCGAATCCGTACACGTCGGATTTCGGAGTGATCACGTACGGCGAGGAGCTTCCATCTTGGTTTAGAAACTCCGGCGGGATGTACCCGGGTGACCCACGAGCGATCTCGTCTTCGAGCCCGTTACCAAAGATCTTCGAGAGCCCGAAGTCGGATAGTCTCGGTTCGAGGCCGTAATCAAGGTAGACGCTGCTCGCCTTCACGTCCCGGTGGATGATGGGCGGCGAGCACCCGTGGTGGAGGAACGCCAGGGCACGAGCGGTGCCGAGGGCGATCTTGTGCCGGAACCGCCACGTGGTCAACAGACCTTCGGAACCCACGTTTTGAATTCCGTTAGCACCGTTACCGGTGCTTTCGTCAGCTTCCCATGTGTCGGAGCTCCAATCTTCCGTGGTTTGAACTCCGAGAGGGAGATCGTGGAGCAAATTATGGAGATTTCCATTCTCCATGTAATCGTAAATCGCGATCCGTTGTTCGCCGGCCAAGCAGTATCCGGTCAAAGGAACAAGATTCGGGTGTTTTATCCTTCCAAGATACTCGAGCTCTCTTGCTGCTTCGTGGTCAGTCATGGTGGACCCATGGACTAAAACCTTAACGGCCACGTGGATCCCGCCGGGCAAGAACCCGCGGTAAACGGGCCCGAACCTCCCTTCGGCCAAAAGGGTGCCTCGATCAAAATTCGAAGTGGCGGAAAGGAGATCGGAGAACGTGAAATCAAGCAACGGCTTCTCGAAGATCACTACACGAACCGAAGTCACGCTCTTTACGTCGGCCACCCAAGTGGTGGAATCGGTTTGGAACGAAAACGGACCCGAGATCACCTGCTCCTCTTTGTACGAATCTTGTTTCACGGCCCACATTTGCGTTTTTCTGCGACAACCAAACGCGCAAAACAGCAATGCTGCGAGTAAAAAGACGATCGAGCAGGTTAAAGCCAAAGCGAGCATGAGCCCCCTACGGGTACGAGTCTTTTTCTTGAAAAGCGTCGGATTTGCAGCGATCGGGCAACTATTCGACGACCCAACGAAAGCCGATCGAAGGGTTTCGGGGAAAAAGCCGAATCACAAAGGGTTAGATTGTTGTAAGAAAAGTTGAATCTTTCCATCCATGGAAGCTTTTTCAAGAGAGATATGGGTATCTGTCCACTTAAATTATTGAAAGAAAGATCAAGATTTTGGAGGCTTTTCAAGCTCAAATGCGGGATTTCACCGCTGAGATGATTACTCGAGAGATCGAGCGTTTTCAGACGAGTTAAAGCCGACATTCCGTCACCAATTCGACCGATTAAATTGGTGTTCGACAAGTTTAAGTACTCTAAGTCATAAAGATCACCAATCTTGAAAATCTTTTGGGTGGAAAATCTGTTCTTGGCAAGATTAAGGTGTTTAAGATTATGGGCTTGACTTAAATCACTGAAAAACTGTCCACTAATTTCATTATCAGACAAATCAAGATGAACCAAATGAGACCAATTGAAGTTCACCTGAGAAATATGACCATCAAAGTGATTACTACTCAAATCAACCACTTCCAAAGACCCCTTAAAGATTTCCACAACTGAATCTTGAAAAAGATTCTTGGAAATGTTAAGATAAGTTAAAGATTCCAACTTCCCAAAATCAGAACCCTTTCCTTTGATTTCATTTCCAGCAAGATTCAACCTTTTGAGCTTAGGAAATGAAGAACCAAACCCATCAGGGAGGCCACCATTGAAGCTATTCCAAGAAAAGTCAACAGAAGTCAAAGAATGGCAGCCTATGATACCCAATGGAACAGTGGAGTCAAACCCATTTTGGTTCAGATTAAGCACTTGTAAATTGGTAAGAGAGCTAATGGATTCAGGAAGCCCACCAAAGAAATTGTTGAAAGAAAGGTCTAATTTTTCAAGTGAACCAAAGTTACCAATGTTGCTAGGGATACCCATTGAGATTTTGTTGTTTGAAAGATTGAGGGTTTTGAGTGCACCCAAACTCCAAAAATCAGAGGGCAAATCAGTAATTTGGTTGTTGCTAAGATCCAAAGATTGAAGCTTTGTGAGTTTGCCAATGGTGTTATCAGGAATGGGCCCAGAAAGACCCAAATTAGAAGCAAGAAAACCTATGACATTTTCTTGATTAGAGTCACAGAAAACAACTTCCCATGAACAAACAGGCCCAGAAAAAGATGAATTTGAATGATTTATTACACCCATTTTTGTAAAGAAATCAGAGACAAAGAACTCATCTGTATTGGGTATGGGTTGTTCTTGTTGTTGACCAAGATTTGACCTGAAGAACAGAGTTAGAACAACAATTGAACCAAAAAAAGCAAATCCCATATTGAAAATTTGCTGAAAATGAAAAGAAAGAAGAGAAATTGATGGAAAGTTTAGAACTTTAACTCTGATATTATCTGCCCACCAATTCAAGAAACCCCTTTTGTGTTTATAGGGCTTTCAAAGAATTCAATCTTCTTAATGCTTGTGTCTTCATTTAATCCATCCAAACAGATCTGCCACCCTGATGAATTGGGTATTTTCAAGAAAATGAAGAGGGATGATCATCAAAGGAAGAAAATTTTAAGGCCATTTTGGGAATTTAATTTCAAAGGAGTTGGGGTTCAGCTTATTTGCAGGTGGGAGGAGGAAGTAAGCCAAAGGAGAAAACAAGTGAATTAAAGGAGATTGTGCTGATATTAGAAAGGCAACAAAAGCATGAGAAAAAGGGTTTGATTTTTATACATTTCTTTTTTAGGGGGAAAAATCATGGTAAAATATTGGGAAAGAGAAAGTTGACAGAAAGAAGTGGTGAGTGGGAAGAGGGTTTGGGGAAATTCATAAATGGGTATGATGTTAAAGGGTTTGTGGTCAAATATTTATTGGTGGGTGAAATTATAAGCAACAAGTTTTTAATGGAATTCAATGATCCTTGTGGTGTGTATTGTCATCATTTTTACTTGTAAAGTAAAAAAGGAAATTACATAAGTCCTCCCTAGGGTTTGTAGGAACTTCCGTTTTCGTCTTCAATTTCTAGAAGTTACACATTCGTCATTCAGATTTATGTTTTTTAAAAAATTTACACCTGATTGTGGCCATTAAAAGCGGCCTTAAGCCGTCTTGTGTGCTCGTCAGAAGAGGGTTATTTCAGTCGTTTTACATAATTTATAATATTGATTATTATCATACAAGTTATTAATACACATGTACAAGTAATTGTAATATCCTTAAGAAGAAAATATATCTTAAACTAAACTCATAACCCACCAAGCCCTCCAACGTTGTTACTCTCTCGCTCCAACGTCCCTATTTATTTGCATTCATCGACGAACTTCGGAAATCAACAACGGTCCAGGACTCGATAGTTGACCATGCCACATAACCGGCCAAAGCAGTATGTCGAAGGCTTTCCAGATTTAAAGAGATATATTATACTATCATCGTTGAACAAATGGTGACGAGAAGTCCGTTTGAACAAAGGGTTAGCACCATTTTTTAAGCAACGATTTAAATATGGTTAGGAATTTTCTAGTGACTAGGGAAATGGATAATTAGAGGTATTTTGCCGAAGGAACTGGAAAAAAAGCATTTTAGAATACGAAGAGAAATTGATTATAAGTTAGCTCAAATGATACAAAAAGATATGTACGCAACTGCCAAGGAAGCTCTATTGTTGGAGCTTTTGGTTGGGGAAAACGAGAAGTGAAACCATTGTTGAACATCCATTGTATTAATCTTATACTTGATTTTAGGGTTTTGAGAAACCATTGTTGAACATTCATTGTTTTTTTTTTCCTTTTCTTTATTGTAGGGTTTTGATGAACTTAATCTAAGATTTTAATTTATGGTTTTATATAACAGTTGTTTGGTAATAATGATACGATTATTGTTTGACATTCCTCATCTTCAAGAACTTGCTTATGTAGTTGTCCTTGATTTTTGTTTTGTATATGATTTTGAATGGCTAAATCTGCGTTGAAATTCATTTTAGCATAAGAGCCTCTAAGCCTCTTCAACAATTACCTATAATTTTTCTAAAATAAGTATTAAAAGTAAAAATCTCTACAAAAATTACATCAAATTTCAACAACTATTCTATATTAACAGTTCTACCTTTAATATATTTAATTTTAAATATTAAAATATTCACTACATTAGTAAAATATTATTTTTTTACCTAATTTTGAATTTTAAGGTATCTTATTGGTGAGAAACAACAAAATATTGGGTTACAGTTTCTTCAAAGTTAGAGATTTCTATCTTCTTCTCTTCTTTTCTCTATATAGCATAACGATTGAAACTAAAATTACTCAAAATCTTTAATTTAACTTAGCTTTTAAAGAGCATCTTATGAAAATCTTCCTAGAAAACTTTTAATCAACTTTCTTACCATTGGTAATGGTAGATTCATAGTAAACTAATTATTTGGCCTCTTAGATGATCAAATACTTACAAAAAGAATCTCCCTATGTAAACACTAAAAACTAAAAACGGATTGTTGTGACTTTAAGATGTAATTATCGTAAAAAAACATACATTAAAAATGTAAATCTAAACATCGTCAATGTAAGATAATCAAATAACCTTCTATTTGCACTTAAAATATAGTTTATCTTGCAATATTTTTTGACTATTTTATCAGAAGTACGATTATTTTTTCATCATAAATAATTTTACAAAATATTATAGTAGTGGTTCATGTTAGAATAATTTTAACAAAAATATAATATTTGACATGTTGAAAGATTTGGGAATCTTGGCCATGAAGAAATGTAAAATATTGGTGTTGTTAATCATATAGTTCTTGTGGCTCATGCTTCATCTCCAATCATGCATTGCTTCTTCAAATAAAAAAACAAATCATACATACATGAGTTATGATTATCCCTTTGCACATGTAACTTTCTTTACACCCATTAAAATATGGTTGTATTTTTTTGAAAAATAATTTTATTTTTAAATGGAAAATATATATTATTCAATTCTTGTATGTCATGCTATTAAATGAGCAATTATATATAGTTTGATTATGTAAAAGAGATTAATTTTGGTTATATTATTACATTGCTAAGAGGTCATATCAGTACAAATTAAATAATTAAAAAAGCTTTACTAACATAACAAGTCGAACAAGTTAAAAGTTAGCTCATGACATGCCTAAATATGTACAAACTTCTAATTATTCAAATAATTTAATTGGACCACTAATTTTAGGACTAGTATCATTACATAACAACTAACATCCATGCTTTTTTATGTTTTGTCATTATGTATTTTATCTTTGAATAACATCTATAATAGTTATGCTAAACTAGAAATATGTTACAGATTTAACTTTGTTTTACTCCAATAGCCATCATATCTAACTCAATACTATACAGTATACACACAAAATTGGAAGTGTTATTGAATTTGAATACATGTAAAACATTCTTTTCACTAAGCATATATATAATAAAATAGAGTGAAGGGGTCCGCTTTGAAACAAGGGGGCATAGGTTTCCTAAACGGACATATAAGAAGGTTGCTCATGCATGGTTCGAATCCCATTTCCAAGCCCATTGGTTAGACAATGACTACGTTACTTATTAGTAACTCAACAACTTTAGATTAACTTAAAATCAAGTCGAGAGTTATTCTTAGAGCAAAAAACCCAATTTATTACGAATGTGGAATGAGTTATCCCAACCTCCATAGTCCGTCAAAATTGCTATATTGTCATCAATGTATAACGAGTTGTCACAAAATCGCCACTTAAATTAAAGATACTTTCACAAGACCTATTAAATATTATCATCGTTCATGAACAATGTGAGATTCACCTAAGATATCACAAAGCACCCCTTTTAATAGACTTATTGTTCTCTGTAATGCTCGGAAATTTTGTAAGTCAAATGCAGGCTTAATCACTTTGGTTATGGTCCGAGCATGCAAAATTTTATCTTTATATAACCTCGAAAGCCTCAATGTTAGAAACACTTTGGAAACCAGATCTATTGGGTGTGGGTGACCATGACAACGACAATGCCATAAGCAGGTCTTGGTACGCCTTCGGCGATCTTGATAGCAAACGTGACACTTGGCATAATCGGAGTCACAATCGCACGTAGTGCACAAGTTGCGGTACACTTTCTGCGATAGTGCCAGCAATAATGCCCCAAGCGTCAGGCACTATCGCCCACGTGTGCTATGTATGCTGAAACCCTTTAAAACTTGACTGCTTTCTATATCTCTAAAGAATTAGATTTTGAATATGATTTTTGAGAGGAATTAGTTGGTGCATTAAAGGCCCTTGGAAGGAATTTATTGTGAAGATATAAGTGTTCATAACTCAAGCTTTGATTTGAAGTTCTCACCTCGTTTACCATTTTCGAGGTTTTGGTCCAAAAACCTAGGTTGTGAATTTTGAATCCTTGTAAAAATAGATATACATCACTACGTGTTTATACTATCATCTTTACATACTTTTTTTTGGAAACCCTTACTTTTGCTAAATGATGTTCAACTTCACATTTTGAGGAGCTTGAGTTTTATTGGAAAATGCTATAAATGATTTTTTTATGAGCATTGTTAGGATAATTGGTAATTGGTGAAATACATATGGATTCGGTCTTATGATCATAACACACTCCTGTTTTAGAGTTTGATCATCAACTTGGAAAATTGACTTCACATGATGTAAAGGCTTCATGGATATTCTTGAACCAAGATATTGTTTCCCTTTCCTTATGTGATGTAGCTTTATGGTTTGGCCATTATTATTGTAGTGTTATGAGCACCTTCGACTTTTGAGCATATTGATCATTGTGTGAATCCCTACTATGTTATAGGTGAAATTTTATGATACAAATTTTATCTTTGATGGTATTATAAGCAATTACATTGTACCTTGATTGGGAATATTGAATGAACCAAGTCAATAGACACTATGAGGATATAGTTTTGGGTGTCACCGTATGAGTATGTCTAAATTTTCGTCACTCGGGTAATGCCATGGTTGTAGTCCTCGGATGTGACGGGCATTTTAAGGGTCACTCAAGAGAGTTGACACTAAGGTATGTCAACCCTTTGGGTGGAACTTGGGTGGTGCTATGAGTCTTCCCCATTGAGTCCGATTAAGGTTATTTAAATCGAAAAATGTCTTACATGCGAAGTATATCTTGTTAATTATTTTTTTTCAAAAGGCTTATAAGAAAGTAACATACCTTCTATTCATGTGAAATGTGCTCTCATAATTTTATGTGCTCAAATAACCACACAAATTCATAAATCCCATTTTTTTTCAATGTGGTTTATAATTAAGTTTTGTTTATGTGACATAATTTTCTCAAAATACAATTAACAGTTTTTCATGAAATATTTAAATAATTTATTGGGTATGCATAATTGTATATAACTCAATTTCTAAACATAATTAATAGTTTTTTTTTTGTAAAATATTAAATAATGTATTCGGTATGTATTAATGCAACATGCATGTTAGACTCGCTATTAATCATGTGCATGCAAGTTTGATGAGTCAGTCATCTCACATATTTAATGCAAGAGTACTTCAAAATTGGACTTATCAAAAATTATATTTTAAAATATATATTTTACTAGTTTTGATCCCGTGTAATACACTGGATATTACACGGGATAATTTCAAAAAATTAAGTCATGCCAAAAACCTTATATTACAAATATGAATTGTTGTGCTATTGATCTTTTAACATCAATATTATTTTCTATCAAATACATTAATTATATTAAAAAAAAGTACAAACTTTATTTATTTTTAATTTAATTCAATTGATATCAAATTATCAACAACGAAAATATAACAAAGACATTTTATAGATCAAACTATAAACTATCTTTGACTTTAAAATGACGTTAATATATTTTCACATATAAAGAGAAAGGTATACATACAAAAGTGTACTTGGATTGAAATATAATAATGGATACGTTTAACAATAATTTGTTATAAAAATATTAATTAACTATTATATTGAAACTCAATGATTATATTCATTATATTTAAAATGAAATATACTTTCACATATAAAGATAAAGGTATACATACAAAAGTGTACTTGGATTGAAATATAATAATGGATACGTTTAACAATAATTTGTTATAAAAATATTAATTAACTATTATATTGAAACTCAATGATTATCTTCATTATATTTAAAATGAAATACTTATTTACTATTTGATGACGTTTATCAATTAGTTACATGAATACAAATATAAATTATTATATAATGTGGAGAAAAAAACTTAGTTATGCTTCTATTGATGTAAATCAAAAAACTAAAAAAAAGTAAATCAGGAGAAAATCAAACCATATGATTTAGTTCATCATAAGAAAACAATGACACAAATTTTCTTACCATTCTTCAAATAATTACAAAAACAAATAATAAAATAAATTTTATGCATGAATTTTCTTCAAAAAAAATGGTTGACGAACTTACCTAAGACGTTTGCAAAAAGAGTAATGGAGGAACTTGAAAATAGAGATATAGATGACTTCATACCAATAGATAGAGATAAAGTTTGTTATATTTAATAGATAATTTTGGATTAAATATATTTAATAGATAATTTTGGATTAATTTTTAATAATTTTAAATTTTGAATCAGTGTCATGTGTGAACATATGACACACATGACACATATGCATATGATGTGGCAATGGCTCACCAGAGCGCGACACGTGTCAATGAGTTACTCAGAGCGCGACACGTGTGAATGAGTTACTCTTTTATTATATATAGATTTGTTTAATTTATTATTTATCATTAAATATTTTTAATTGTTACTTAAATTACAAATGTTTTAGTTATTACTTTTTCTCAGGCCCGTTGATGAGCATGTTAAATGAAGGAGCTTGAACAGGGCCCCCAAAATTTAGGGCCTCAAAATTTTTATATCATGGGCCTAATATATGATGTTCAGGTCAATAAGCTATGGTTCATTTAATAAAAAAAAAAGCAGCCGCATTCAAGACTTCTTCTCTCCAGCTTTCAATTTTCATTGGTTTCCGATAAAAACAAATCGGTGCTTCGATTCTCTCTCTAGTTTTTCTAGATAAAAAAAAGTATGTGAGTGATATTATACTTAGAGTAAACTACAAATTTGGTCCCTGAAGTTTACCCAAATCTGTACGTTTCGTCCTTGAACTTTAAAAACTACAAAAAGCGTCCCCAAAGTTCCATTTTCGCAACGCGTTTCGTCCCTGCCCACTAACGCCATTTGAATTCAGTTAAGTGAGGGGTTATTTTGTTAAAATGAAAGACGAAGGTTTAAATTGCAACTATCTCTATCTCCCCCCTCTCTCTTTATCATCTTCATCATCTACCCAACACCACTACACCCACCAACACCCACCAACACCACCAACACCAACACCACAGCCACACCAACACCTCCACCATCTCTACCACACCCACACCAACACCAACACCACCACCACCACACCACCATCTCTACCACAGTCACACCAACACCACCACCACCACCACCACACCACACCACCATCTCTGCCACACCAACACCACACCCACCACCACCACCACCACCACCACCTCCACCACAGCCATACCAACACCACCGATCTGAACGAAATCAACCCACCACCATATCTGAACGAAATCAATCACTACCACCACCATAACCATCAGATTTGAAAATCACCATCATGAAATCGACAACCATATCTGAACGAAATCAACCACCACAACCATCATATCTGAAACCCACCATCACAAAATCAACCACCAGATCTGAACGAAATCAACCACCAAATCTGAACGAAATCAACCACCGCAACCAGATCTGAACGAAATCAACCACCACCACCAGATCGATCTGAACGAAATCAACCATCATTACCACCACATCCATCAGATCTGAAACCCATCATCACGAAATCACCATCTAGAAGAGGAAGATGAGGGAGCGATGGTGGTAGCAGGAGGCATGATCGGAGTGGTGGTTCGCGGCGGGTGAGACAGGCGGTGGGTCGCCGGCGTGGTGGGACAGGCGGTGGGTCGCCGGCGGGGTGGGACAGACGGTGGGTTGCCGGCGGCGTGGGACAAGCGGTGGTGGTTTTGAGATGGGGGTTATGGTGGTGGTGGTGGTGGTGATGGTGGTTACTTGGTGTTTGTGGGTGGGTGGTGGTGGTGTTGGTGGGTGTTGGTGGTGTTGGTGGTTGTAGTGGTGTTGGGTAGATGATGAAGATGATAAAAAGAGAGGGGAGAGAGAGATAGAGATAGTTGCAATTTAAACCTTCGTCTTTCATTTTAACAAAATAACCCCTCACTTAACTGAATTCAAACGGCGTTAGTGGGCAGGGACGAAACGCGTTGCGAAAATGGAACTTTGGGGACGTTTTTTTTGTAGTTTTTAAAGTTCAAGGACGAAACGTACAGATTTGGGTAAACTTCAGGGACCAAATTTGTAGTTTACTCTTATATTTATCAAAAACTGAATAAGCTTGTGGAGTACCACTAGAATTACATCAACTTTACCCACAGTAAATCCGAAATAGGAGTACCACACTACCACTAGGGCTGTAAACGAACCGAACGTTAGGTGAACCGTTGGTGAACCATTCGGCGGGAAGTTCGTTTATGTTCGTTTATTTAATAAACGAACGAACATGAACAAATTTTTTTGTTCGTTTAGTTAAACGAACGAACATGAACAAAGGCACCGTTTGTTCATTTACGTTCGTGAACGTTCGTTCATTTACGTTCGTTTATGTCGTTCGTTTATGTTCGTTTGTATTAAAACATTTAATACTTATTTATCTAAGCTATATATTTTTAGAATTCAATTTAGTTTTAAATTTGAATTTGATTATTCTTTTGGTTTTATATTAAGTTTAAAAAAATGCACCTCCTAATAGTTAATGAAATGACAAGTAAGCTTGTTCGTTTATGTTCGTTTACGTTTGTTCGTTTAACTTTTATGTTCGTTCGTTTATGTTCGTTTAACTTTTACGGTCGTTCGCTTATGTTCGATTAGCATCTTAAACGAACGAACATGAACGAACACGAACACACCAAATACCTAAACGAACGAACACGAACACAAATTTTTTTGTTCGTTTACCGTTCGTGTTCGTTCGTTTGTTCGGTTAAGTGATAAGTGTCTAAATGTTGCCACTTATTGAGTCTTTTTAGTGTTTAATTGTGTCTTTATTTTGCCCAAAGTTAGCATTTGAGTCTAGTTTACTTCTGTTTTTAAGATAATTTCATTTCTCATGACTTATGTGCTTAAATGTGTATTTTAGTAGTTAATTAGTGTTATTTCCTTGTTTTTCAGGCTTTGGAAAGGAGCAGTTGCAGGACAGCCCTTTGGGAGTGCTGTAGGAATGCCACCGGACTGCTGCAGGAATGCTGAAGGAAGGTTTCTGGGCCAGCTCATTACTTTTGTTCAAGGAATTGCTTTTGGATCTGACCCGACTTTTGACCCATGGGTTGCTTTTGTCAGACAATCAAGCCTGTTTACAGCTGTCTCCCTCTTCCAAGCCTTTTATTTGCCTATAAATACCATGTAGTTGTAACCTTAATTCTTACACTTGAACCATTTCACTCTTTAGTGATTTGGATTCTCTTGTCACTACTCTTTAGTTCTTAGCTGCTGTTTAGATTTAATTTTCTGTTCTTAAGGTTCCGGTTTCAAAACATTTGGTAGTGTAAGCTTTTGATCTTCCTAGTTTATGTCTTAATCTCTATACGGGTTTAAGCATTCAAACTAGTGTTGTTGTTGTTTTTAGTAGTTTTAATCCAAGTAATCTTTTGGAAAATCATCTTGTGTGTTCTTGTTGTTAAAGTTCCAGCTTTTAATCTTTAAAGTGTTCTTGTTCTTAAAATCCAAAGTTTGCAGTTTTTAAATCTTCTTGTTTCCTTGGAGTTGTTTTACACTCTGATTCTTTCTTAGTAAAGAACGTATTGTGTTTCAACTACCTAAATCAGTGTTTTCAAAATACCTGTTAGCATTTTAACTGTTAGAAAAATAGTTGCTTCAATTCCAAGTAAAGGGTACAACCTAGGATTGCTTTTGTCCTTTCAAGTACATTCCCTTGTACTTTTGTCCCCTAAGTGTACTTCCAAGTACTTTTTGTCCCCTAGATTGATTACATGCAAGACTTTTGTTCCAAGTAACTAATCAGTATTTTATTTACCTGCTAATTGCTAACTGCTGCTAACTTTCTAACTTCTTGGAATTACTACACTCTGTTTCTCTCTAGTAGAGAACGTATTGTGTAGTAATTACCAAGTTACTTTTATTGCAATTTACTTTCCAGCAATTTTACTGGTCATAAATCCAGTGGTTAATTTCCTGTCAGTTACTTTTCTGCAACGTACTGGTCAATCCAGTCTTTACTGGTCACTCCAGTGTTTACATTTCTGCAATCTACTGGTCAATCCAGTACTTTAATTTCCTGCCGTTTAATTTACTGCTTTTGGGATTACTTACACTCTGTTTCCCTCTTAGAAGGGAACGTATTGTGTAAGTAATTACCACTCATTTACTTTTCTTGTCAACATTCCCAACTGGTCAGTATTCCAGTATTCACATTTCCAAGTTATGAGTTAAAAGCTTGAGCTTGGGGTGTGGGGAAATATTGAGTGCAATGTAGTTGTAATTGTTCTAGATGCAATGTTGTATTATTGTGCTAACTATTTATTGCAGGAGTTTGAAACGTTTCATTGAAGATTAAGTTAGGTTGATTGACGCCCAATCTGGCTTATGAAAATACATTAACTTTCAGAGTTAAGGTTTACGTTAAAACAAATGCAGTAAAGTGAGAACAATGTTACAGTGCTAAACTATTCAGTGCAGGGATTTGAAGCGTTTCATTGAAGATTGATTTGGATTAGTCTAGCTTATGAAAATGCATTAACTTTCAGAGTTAAGGGTAACGTGAGAATAACTGTAGTAATATGTGTAGTCTGTATATGGTTTTTATCTGGCGATGAAGGTAACACTGGTTGTGCTAGGGCAAGTGACTAATATCACACCTGATTGCATGTTGACCAGTGTGCACTGTGGTCGGCCGTCTAGTCAGTGGTTTTACAATTTTACAAAGCATATTTAAACTACAAACAGCCCTTTTTGTATCTCTTTACTACCTGCACCCTGGGTTCTTTTTCTCCAATAGATTTTACAAACACACTCACTCACCATTTGCTAAAACAAGCATGGGTTAAAATCCTCGAATTCGCCATCTGAAATCATTCCTTAACTACTTTACCAACAATTGAAAAGACTCTTGCATTATTCCTTCTCTGTGGAAACGATATCTGGTATTTACTTACTATTATTACTTGTTACGGGACGACAGTAGTTCAAGGTGTATACTTGCGCCTGGTTCTATTTTCCAGTTGAATCTCACAGTTCACCTTAGTCGTTGTTTTTGGCGCCATTGCTCTTATTCCCAATTTCATAAGAAGGGATAGGGGTAGTGGAACCTTCCGAGCATTAAGTTAAACGAACGAACACGAACAAGCCTCCGTTCGTGTTCGTTCGGTTCGTTTACAGCCCTAACTACCGCTACCTACAAAACCGAATTTAAAAAAAAAAGAGAAAAAGGAGTGTGTGAGAGGGTGAGAGCGGGTATGTTGGGCTCCCAAAGCCGATCCCTCGAGCCCGTCTGAAGCCCGCATAATCGTGCAAGAAGTTGAGTTATCATGAGAAACATGGGAAATGGGTTTAAACGCTTGATCACTTCAAATCTCAAGCCCACCATTGAATCGCGCTTGATACAAAGATTGATCCGATACTTCTTGATGCATCTTTTTCAATGTATCTCATCCTAATATGTATTTAACAATGATTACCATTTTTTATACTTCTTAAGTTAATTCAACTTTTCACCAAAACTCAATCCTAAACTCTACAAAAAATAATACAAACAATTAAACGAACACTGACTCCACCAACAACAAGACTTCCTTAGAGTATAAAGTTGGGGCCAGGCCCTATCATTAAAAGCTAGTCTTTGGCCCAAAGCGTGGGACCCAAAAATCACATTTTCATCATATAATTAGTCTGAAAATAGTGTTAGTATATTTTTACAACACAATAGGCCCAAAAAAGAAAAAAACTTTTTACAAAAGAAATGCAAAAAAGTCTTCTTTATTTACTTTTTACTTGGATATCGACATTTCGGTTTTCTTAATCTTGAAGGTTCATATAAACGAAATAAATTTTCATCTTTTAGAAGAATAGTCATGAGTCATGATCCATTTATGAGGAAAAAGTGTAATTTGAGATTAAAATCCGATTTTCTTTTGTCATCCATAGCAATGGTATTAACTTTCGATCATATTTGAGAAACTAGCTGATAAGTTACTAGATGACTAATATGTTAAATTGAAGAAGATTCAAAGCGAGTTAATGACTGATTAGTTTGATGATCAACAATATTTTAGAATTTAATTTAATAAGTTTAAATAAAATTTAAAAAGTATATTTTTACCAAACAATGCCTTAGTAGTTTGTTTAATAAATTTAAAATTTTAGAATTCAACTCGATATTTTAAATTTTGTAATAAAAAGAATTGCTTAATTTATGTTGTTCTAACCGTAGGTCTTCATATGAGCTTATGTGTATTGACTAATCTCTTGAGCAACCAAGAATGACCCTAACTCGACGCAAGTGAACCTCCATGGCTGACATTACTTGAATTCGAACCCAGTGAAAAAGGGTTTTCTACTCCATCCCTCTAAATCTTAACAGTGTGTCGCAACCCATCTAGGCATGGGAATTGTCCCCGACCCATCGGGGAACCCGGTCCACCCGCCCCGGTCGGGGATGGGAATTCCCCGGTAAACCGGGTATTGGGGACGGGGACGGGGATCCCCGTTTTCTCAAACCGGGGATGGGGATGGGGACGGGTTTAGCACTCCCCGCCCCGCCTCATACCCGTACCCGTATATATATATATATATTAAGTATTTATTTAAGTTATATATTGTTTTTCTATTATATCCTTATATGGTTGTTCATATTGCGATAAATTATGAATATTAATTGATGTGGTTTTAACTATTAGTTGATACGTTTTGGAACGTGTGTCATTAAAAATAATTTTAGGATTAAGTTTAATTTGTTTTGGTATTATGTTTATAAATTATTATACGATTACGTCTATAAATTATTAAACTATACATTCTTAGTTTTTATTGGACATATGCGAGATTTAAACACGTATCGTTATCCAAAACATTTAATTTAAAATAGATTATATAAACGAATATAAAATCCCTGTTTCCCCGTTGGGGATCCCCGTTCCCCGTTGGGTACAGGGATGGGGATATGATAAAATTCCCCGGTGGGGATGGGGAAGGGGACGGAGATGACGATGACGGCTCGGGGACGGGGATGGGGATCGAGGTCCCCGCCCCAAACCCTCCCCATTCCCATGCCTAAACCCATCGCGATATTTTCATTACAAGGTTGAAATGATCTAATTACCCTTTATATAAAAACTATTGTAAACAATGATTTATTTATACAACTATGAAATCATAAAGCTTTTTCAAGACAACATTTATAATAATGGTGTTCCGTCATGATGGGGGGCATGTTGACTTGTAATCGATATCATAATGTATGTTATTTTTGCTTTGTCCTTGTGTTTTCTATCGGGGTTGTGTTCCCCTCTATTAGTGATGTGTCATGCTTGTAACATGGTGATGCAACACAACATTATAAGACACATTCATTATCGATGATTCATGGAGTAAATTCTAAATATTATGTTTATATAGAACCCCATAAATATGTTTGTTTAACCTAAAAGAAAAGTTATGGAAAACTGAAATACACAAGCATATTTTTTCTTCAAACTATTTTGGGTTAGTTTTATCTATTTCACACACTTTTTACAAGACAAGGTATCCATGAAACAACTATTTCATGATTTCCAATTTTGTGTACATGAATACACAATACCCTTGAAACACACTTACGTGTGAGATATACTAACTACTAAGCTTGTTTAGTTTTAGAAGCAAACATATTTTGGAATTCCCCCATGATTCATGCTAATCATAAAAGGTGTTTGCATTTGATCTTGAAATCGTGACAAGGCAAAGAGCGTCAAAATCACCAAATTAACCTTTTGATATTACATACCGACATCATTCATATAAGAATCTTCATTTCGTAAGTTAATAACAAGCGGACCTTTAATTCCAATACAAATGTTTGAGGACTAAAATAGAATGAAATTAAGTTGAGGGGCCGGGTTTCACGGAATTTAAGATTAAATGAGAAATGGGAAAAATACTTATCGACCGTTAAATGAGAACTGAATCTACATTAGAATGAGACACATCGAGATAAGATGAACCAGATTGATTACCTTCTGACACTTCTTATCATTAACTCGGCTTCTCATCGTTAACTCAGCTTCTCATCGTTAGCTCAGCTTTAACTCAGCTTCTCTATCCTGTCCTAACTAGAAGGACCGAAAGCGTAAAATAGGGCAAGTTGAGGGGTTACCAATTTTGTATCCCGTCTGAGCAACGGCCACTCTCTTCCCGTAGCTGATCTGAAAACATTCAGCACCTTTTTCTTCTTCTACGCCAGAAATCCCCTGAAGCAAAAAATCAATCAAAATTCCAGCGTGAAATCAATCAAACCGCCATGGATTCCGGAAATACAACTCGTTAATCCTTCCCAGCTTCTTATCGAAAAAATGCAGCAATACAAACAATAATCATGTTGTACATGCATAATACACACATGATTCGGTGGATTGAGAGGCTTTATTGCGGTTTCTAGGGTTTCAAAATCCACGATTCTTACAGCAAACAACATCATTGATTGATATTAATGGCGTTGTTCAGGAAATTGTTCTACAAGAAGCCACCCGATGGACTTCTCGAGATTTCTGAGAAAGTCTACGGTATTTCATTTGGCCGAATTTTATGAAATATAACTGAAATTTTTGGATTTATATGGTTATTGAACGCCATAAGTAGATGTATCTGGTTCAACAAAGTGATGAACAGTAGGAAGATTTTATGAATTTCAAACTTTAGGATGAACATTGTTACTTTTAGGTTATTAGCTGCATGATACTTTAGCAAGATAGATTTTGTTATTTGAAGTTTAAGGAATCATGTCAAATAAAAGCTAAATATGGATGCTTTTTGGACGTTTTGTATTGATTTATCATTCAGTGTTATCTGGTAAGTAGTTACTAATATATGAAAAAGGTAGTTATCTCTGGCATTTTAGCCTTATTGAGTTCATCTGCTGAGTATTACAATTGAAATATATGTATATGGAGGCTTCTATCCGTTCGCCTGGAAAAACATTGACAGCCATCAAAATTTGGCACCAGCACCACCAACTCCCATTCATGAGTAGGCCGGGAGTACTCTTAGGCTGTGTTTGGCAAACTAGCTGATAAGCTAGCTGGTAGTTGATAAGCTAATTAGTAGCTGATAAGCTAGCTTATAAATAAATTATGTTTGGCAGAAACTAGCTTATGAGTATGTAAAATGACCAAAAAGGGTATATTGGGATATAATAACTAATATAAATAAGAGTATAAGTGGAAACAGCTACAAAAAGCTCCTGAAATGCTACTCCAAGTAGCGTTTCAATAAGCTAGCTTATGGTACATGTTTGGATGGGCTAGCTTATTTTTGCCAAACACAAGTACACAACCTTATTCTAGACACACGTAGTTAAGGTTTTTCCTCATGTCCTCTTGGTCCCTATGCCCCAAGTTCAATACATTTCATCTAATAGGATATATCTTCGCCAAGTATCCTTACTTTGTTTTCTCTTATTAAAATACCATGGTGTCTAGGCCTTTGTCCCAATTGGTTCACTGGGTCCCATGCACAATGCCCCTACTCGTGGCTTGGCAAACTTCAGTTCTTCTAGACAGCAGATGTAGCACCAAAGGAATTGATAGCGCCTGTGATATTTGAACTTGTTTTATTGAAACTAAGCATGCCTACATGTTAGTATTTGCTATTGTTATATAGGGACATGTTAAAATATGTGTAACATGTCAACTGAAGGAAATATCTTGTGTCAACAACCCAATATTTCATGTATTAGATTTACACGGGCTTTGTTTTTATGCTCAGTTATAAGTCATGACTAAAACTTGTGTTGTTTTTTACAAATTGTCTGTTTGATGTATAGTCTTTGACTGCTGTTTCACTACTGATGCTTCGGATGAAGAAAATTATAAAGGTTACATGGGAAACGTAGTAGGTCAGCTTAACGATTATTACCCTGATGCTTCGATCCTGATTTTTAATTTTCGCAAGGGAGATACACAAGGCCAGCTTGCCTCTGCTTTGTCAGATTATGATATGACCATAGTCGAATACCCTCTGCTTTATGAAGGTTGCCCATTGCTCTCCATGGAGGTGATCCACCATTTTCTTAGATCAAGTGAAAGCTGGCTTTCACTTGGGCTGCAAAATATTCTTCTAATGCATTGTGAGCGTGGTGGTTGGCCGGTTTTGGCTTTCATGCTGGCTGCACTCTTGATCTACAGAAAATATTACTCTGGGGAATCCAAGACCCTAGACATGGTTTATAAGCAGGCTCCTAGTGAACTGCTACGCTTGTTTTCTCCAATGGATCCTCTACCTTCGCAACTGAGATACTTACAATATGTATCAAGGAGGAATGTGGCGGCCTCAGAATGGCCGCCGTTGGATAGGGCACTCAGTTTGGATTGTGTGATAATGCGATTGATTCCTGACATTGATGGGCATGGTGGTTGCTGTCCTATGTTCAGGATTTTTGGACAAGATCCTTACATGCCTGGTGATAAAACCACCAAACTTTTGTTCACAACCCCAAGGACGAGAAAGAATATTCGACACTTACAAACAGGTATGATTTACAGTTGTTATTCCATTTAATACACAATACTAATTCCATATATGTTAACTGCCTTATCGCCAACACTAAGAAGTGGATGTGTTTCCTTAGTTTTTATACCCTAGTCATGTTTTTAACTGTTCATTCTCTAAACATAGGTGCTGATGACCAAAGGGTCTTTGGCCCAGTGGTATCTGGGTTATTGTTAAACCCTAGCCTCCGTGGGGGGGGGGGGGGGGGGGGGGGGGTCAAAGGTTCAAACCTCACCAAAGGTGAGGAGTGTGCATGAGTATTTGTTGTATCTAAATATTATATGCTTGAGAAAAACATAGGTGCTGAGGATTCATTTCAGTTTGTTTATATATCATCATCATCATCATCTTGATCCAAAGTGAAGAATTTCGTTTGTTGAGACCTGTGTATTTAACATCAATACTTTGCTGACATTGAGGTCGCTGCAGTATGGGGTTTGGGAAGGGTCTTTCTACTTAACCTTTATACACCATGTATCAAGATTGGTCCACATATACAACGGACCTTTGGTTCATGGTTGAGCAATCATACATCATGCTGATAAATTCTGAAGAATGTATAAGCTTTTTGAGGTCTAAAAGTGCTTATTGACTTATGGTGGTGGGAGAAAGAGTTTTTAGAAAAGTGTTTGGATTAGCTTTTGTGGTGGTAAAAGTCAATAAGTCAAGAAGTTGTTTTTTAAGAGAGTGTTTGGCTTAGCTTATCAACTTTTTGATAAGCTTTTGTGTCAATTTTCTTCAAAAAGCCAAAAGCCTTGTCAAAAAGTCACAAAATCTGACTTTTCTAAAATTGCGTTTCATGCCTTCTCAAAAAGCACGTTTGAAAAGTTCTTTTGAGTTGTCCAAACAAGATTTTTGACTTATTGGCTTTTTGAGAACCCAATAAGTCAATAAGCACTAATAGAAAGCCGGAAGAAGTTGCATGCTGAACATATGGAATCTACTTTACGTGTCCCACCTACATGTCTTTGGTTGGTTTGTATCCTTTTCAAATAGTTCAAGTAAATGAAACCATATCATGCTCCTATGCACAAATACGCCCGCCTTTCACGTCTTTGATGACCTCTATTTGTTGCAGGCAGAATGTGATCTGGTTATAATTGATATAGAGTGCCATATTCAAGGTGACATAGTGCTGGAGTGTATCAGCTTAAACGATGACTTGGAGCATGAAAATATGATGTATCGTGCTATGTTCAACACATCATTCATCAGGTCAAACATTTTAATCCTTAATCGCGATGAAATCGACGTACTTTGGGATTGCAAGGATCAATTTCCCATGGACTTCAAGGCTGAGGTATTTTTCTTTGAGACTTGCCATGAGACAAGGTTGTTCTGTAGTAGTACTCGCAATATAAGCATTCATCTTTATTTTATACATACAGTTTCTTTTCTCCGAAATGGATGCTGCAGCTTCTGTAGTCCCAGCAGACGCGTTTTGTTTCGAAGAGGAGGGTCTTCCAATAGAAGCATTTGCTACGGTCCAAGAGATGTTTAGCAGTGTGGATTGGCTAGTTCCTAGAAGTGATCCTACATTCAATGTGCTCCACCAGTTTTCTGCATCAGACCTTGAGCAGGTGGAGGCTAGATCTCATCTTGGTGTTGAAGGTAGCAATTTATCTCATGTGAGGACTCCTAGAATGCATCAGGATATAGAACGTACTGGATCATTAGATAATGATTATTACTTGGCTCCCGAAACGTTCTCTAGTGATATGCCAAGTTCACCATCTCCTCATGCTTTTCCTTCAAAGAATCTATTTACTACAGATGCCGAGATTAGCACTCAACCACCCGAATTGCGTTATCCAACAAGTCCTCCAGCTCAGTCTGCATTCCCACCTTCCATCCTGCCTCCTAGACCACCGTTAGAGGGCATGGGTACTCAGGCCGGACCTTCTCGACCCCTACCTTCTCCATCAGGTCCTCTAACTCCTCTAAAAGAAAAACAAGAAACTTCTGCATCACCATGTGCACGGGCGGCAGCTTCTCCACCGCTATCTCCTCCAACTCCACCGTTGACGGAAAAGCTAGGTTTGGGAGGTGCATCCTCTTCACCACGGCCACAAACTCCGCCTACTCCACCTTTACAAGAGAAGCTGGCCACGAAAGGTGAAACCTCTCCAACTGCATCTATGAAGGAGAAGCCAGCAACGACTCCTGGAGGCTTTACACCACCACCACCACCACCTCCTCCAATGGAACCTCCTCCAACTGAACCCATGACAGAGAAGCCAGCAACAACTGCTGGAGGCTTTACACCACCACCACCGCCACCTCCAACAGCACCCGTGACAGAGAAGACAGAAGCAACTGGTGGACCCTCTCCACTACCACCGCCTCCATCAGCACCTGAGAAAGAGAAGCCGGAAGTGATCACTGAACCCTCTCCCACCACACACCCACCACCACCACCACCACCACCACCGGTACCACCGCCACCTCCTCCAATGGCACCTGTGAAAGAGACGCAAGCAGCGACAGATGGTCCCTTACCACCACCACCACCACTACCACCACCTCCTCCAACGCCAGCTGGAGGCTTTACACCGCCACCGCCACCACCACCTAAAATCGCACCATCAGCACCCCCTCCACCACCTCCCCCTAATTCCTCTGCATCTTCAGTTCCCCCACCTCCCCCTCCTCCGGGAGGTGCTCCACCCCTCCCCCTCCTCCGGGAGGTGCTCCACCACCTCCCCCTCCTCCGGGAGGTGCTCCACCACCTCCCCCTCCTCCTGGAGGTGCTCCACCACCTCCCCCTCCTCCGGGAGGTGCTGGTCCGGGAGGTGTTCCACCACCACCACCACCAAGAGGAGGAGCCAATGCGTCTGGAGCTCCAGCTCCCCCACCATTTTTAGCTAAGGGGCGTTTTCCACCGCCAATGGCTCCAAAAAGTCAACAAGCGAAGAAACTGAAGCCTTTACATTGGTTAAAATTAACAAGAGCAGTACAAGGAAGCTTGTGGGCTGAAACACAAAAATTTGGCGAAACTGTGAAGTAGGTTTTTTATTCTTGAAGGAGGATGACATTTTCTACTAAGCCTTGCAGTCTTGATGTTCTCATTGCTCTTATGGTTCATGTACACTAGGACGCCCGAGATTGATATATCAGAACTCGAGAATCTCTTCTCAGCGGCAAACCCGCCTTCAGACAAAGAGGCTGCAAAATCAAAATCTGCAGCAAAATCTAATAAACCAGAAAAAGTACAACTGGTAATATATTATCTTCTTCATTTTGTGCTATGCAAATGCACCTTTTTTCTGAACACTTTTGTTTGTACTGTGGACTGTCGTTGACAACTACCTTCTTCATTTGGTCACTGTTGAAATGTGCAATGTTAATATCCTTATTTAAAAGCAATTTAGTTTTTTGGAGACTCCAAATGAATTCGCAAGTAGAATAAACTCAAAGATCTATTTAGAAATCATAATTTAACACCTTTTGAGCTTCTTACAGATTGATCATCGGCGGGCATACAACTGTGAGATCATGCTCTCAAAGGTGAAGATACCATTGGATGAGTTGATGGTAAGTTGAACTATTTACATTTTCGTTGTTGATTACTTGGCTATGGTCAACAAACGCAAAAAAGAAATGATGGACGATAACCTATCGTAAAGAAACTGTAACTTGATCATACATTTATTTGTCTATAGTTGCTACTTATTTTAACCTTCATTCTTAAGGACCACAACCCCTTTCCTCATCTATCCAAATCATTTTTTGCCTATGCAAAAGTTAATCTCAAACTCAACAAACCTTTTATGCCAAACCTTGATATGGTAAATTTCTCAAAGAAAAAAAATGTTCAAAGGTTATTGTCAACATAGAACAATATTTACTTAACAACTTATAGTTCCATTCCAAAAGAATGCATCACTGACTTGGCACATAATAGCAAACTAACCTAGTACCTCCCACTTGAAGGTGGGGTTTGCTTCTTTTTTTTTTTTTTTTTTTTTTTTTTTTGGGGGGGGGGGGGGGGGGTGGTTAAAGATGTATGCATGCCTTGTCTCCACCCTAAAGAGTAGAGCAGTTGTTAAGACTACGGGTGGACCTAATTCATTGCATACGACAGTACGTGCCATCGTTTCATTCCTCCGTCATAGTGTAAAAAATTACAGGGTTGTGAAAGGTGCCACCTTATCAATTTGTCGTGTGCCACCATATATATTTTGAAACTGCAATAAGGATATAAATTTTCCTTGGTAGAGTTGGTTAGCTTTTTGCTTTTCAAATGTGAGGTCTTAGGTTCAAGTCCTGTTATAATCATTTTTCCTAGATTTTAACTTTTAATTTCAGATTTATTGTGTTTATTAAAAATTTGTAGTAACAAGACACAAGTTTGAGATCTTACATTTGAAAAGCAATGAACCAACCACCAACCAATATTGCTTTTATGAAAAATATCTCTATATATGTATTTTTATAGACAAATGATGCCACCGTTTAAAAATTTCTAGGTCCGCCCCTGGTAAAGACCCTTGACTTGTGGTAAGTGTGAAATATAAAAATGTAGATATGAAACGTTATTGTAAAACCAGATACTTGTGGCCCAAAGTCAAACTTATAGTTTTCCATAATGATTACTAATGGAGAAATAGTAAATTACGGTTAAAAATTTACAAAAAGGGGAACGTTGCATTTTCATGGGGCAACTTAAAATATAGAGTTTACATTTTTTTGGGATGGGGGAAGTACATGCATTTCTGGTAAATTAATGAAGTATTTTAATTTTATATGTTCACTCTCTTCCTCAGGCATGACAGTAACAGTTTCATGAATTAGAAGCTTTAGTAATCTAATTAGGAGAACCTTGGGAGAGCAAAAATGTAAAAAGGAAAAAGAAACAAAGGATCTATAATTTTCATCCATTAGTAGAAGAACTGAAGAAGCATCCTCACTGTTCAAGGCACCTTGCTCTTATTTTTCTACACCGGTAACCTGAAATAATTTATAATTCTAACTGTTTAAAATCGTGTTCCATGAGTTGCACTTGTATGGTAAAAACAACAATTATATTAGCTGAAGGTGGTAGAAATTCTCTCTCCTCTCTCTCTTTCTCTCTCTCTCTCTCTCTCTCTCTCTCTCTCTCTCGCTATATATATATATATATATTAGAACTCCTAAAATACTCATGTTAGATGCATAATTCGTAACAAAATATGCATTTCTGAAATGACAATCCGGACATGTGCTTTCATTGGATATGCCAATTTAAATTGTTCTATTTCTGAAACTTGGTAGGACTATGTACTCGCTTTAGACGAATCAGCACTGGACGTTGATCAGGTAGATAACCTCATAAAGTTTTGTCCAACAAAAGAAGAGATGGAAACGCTAAAGGTAAATGCTTCATCTTCTTTTTTGAAAAATGGTGTTAATTAGCACCTTTGACCCCAACTAGTTCACAGGGTCAATGGCTGTATAAGCCCTAAAATGTAGGGGTTAATGGTAGTAATAACCTTCATGTTTTCAAGATCCTCACGTATTCAACTTTAAAGTTTGTAGTTATAATGATAACTTGATTGTCTTTGAAAGTAGGCCATGTGACAGACTAATGCAATGCACATGTTTGTTTTCCGTTAGTTTCTAAATGGTTTCTAGTATACAGTAGACATTCATAAAATAATCAAATGTCAGGGATTTAGGAGTAGCAACTGGACTTAACCTTTTAATTGCATTTGATTGCAATATCAGCATCTCTTCTAATCATTTACTTAGTAACTTTGCATGTGTCTTACTCTATTTTTGTTCAAAGGCATGTGGTCCGTAGTATAAGTAACAGGTTTTTTCATCTCAGGGGTACAAAGGAGAGAAGGATAAATTGGGCAAATGTGAACAGGTCTGTAGTAGTACCTATTTTCCAATCTTAATGGACTAGGACCAATCAGTTTGAAATTATGTCTGCAGTTTTGGACTCAATCATATGGGATTTACATTTGCTTTTCTCGAACAGTTTTTCTTGGAGCTAATGAAAGTTCCACGTACAGAATCTAAGCTCAGAGTTTTCTCTTTCAAGTTACAGTTTGGACAACAGGTCAAAAACATATTACATGCATTTCCAGCTTCTTTGGGTTCTGGATTTTGATGTAATTAATGCTTTAGCTTTTTTTGTGACTTAGGTTTCTGATCTTAGGAAGAGCCTAAACGCAGTAAATACAGCAGTGGAACAGGCAAGTTGTTTTTCCTGTTACATTGATCTACATATGAGCAACAACTTAATCTGATTAAACTTTTGTCGATGCTGCTTCTATCAGGTCAGGAGTTCCTCTAAATTCAAAAGAGTTATGCAAACAATTCTCACCCTGGGAAATGCTTTGAACCAGGGGACAGCAAGAGGTGATTTATTACTTGACTTGTTGACTATAGACTTGTCACCATTAATCCATTATCTCCCAATCCAAGAAGTATTAAATATGAACGCTCGTCTTCGTTTGTTAGTACTAAAATTTAATGCATTTGATCAGGTGGTTAGATTGTCATGTATTTACTGGTATACATGTATAAGGATCTTGTTTATAGTTTTGTCCAACACTGCTATTAAAGTGCCTTGAGATATATATATATAATATATATATAATGTAGAGGGAGGTTCAAACAAGAAACATATCAATTTAAGAGAACGTGAGAAGCAATGTCAACCACTCATCCGGTCAACAAAGGCGGCTTTGACCGGTCCCCCCCCCCCTTTAATAATCTCTACCCTCCCATGAATCGCGTCAATCCTCCGTGATCACGTCCACCGTAACCGCGAGATGAGTGGCTGAGATTGCTTCTCACGTTCTCTTAAATTGACATGCTTCTCGTTTGAACCTTCCCCTATATATATATATATTATATATATATATATGGAGGGATTTTCATTTGTGAACCATAATTTTGGTGTGAACTTGTGAACTTCGCCAAAAAGACGATTGTATGATAAAATTGGTTCTTGAAATTGTTTAATATGATGAAATTCAGCTCAAATGTGAACTCAATTTTGGTTGTGAACGTGAGAACGAATCTCAGCCACACATCTTCGTTTACGGTGGACGCGATCACGGAGGATTGACGCGATTCATGGGAGGGTAGAGATTATGAAAGGAGGGTGGACCGTCAAAGCCACCTATATTGACCGGATGAGTGGTTGAGATTCGTCCTCATGTTCACAACCAAAATTGAGTTCACATTTGAACTTTCCTCTCTCTCTCTCTCTCTCTCTCTCTCTCTATATATATATATATATATATATATTCGTTTCATAATAACATGTAGGGGTGGGTTCAAATGTGAACCACTTTTTGGTTGTGAACGTGAGGACAACCGAGAGTGCGACACGTGCAGATGACTACGCGCCACGTCAAGTCCACGGCGGATGACTAGGAGCGATTTATGGGAGGGCATTGAATTAAAGGGGGGGGGGGGACCACACTCAAAGCCGCCTTTATTGACTAGTCTCCGCCACGTGTCGCGCTCTCGGCTGTCCTCACGTTCACAACCAAAAAGTAGTTCACATTTAAACTTTCCTCATAACATGTATATCATCAGTTAGTATTTAAGTTCTCTAGAGATGATTGTAATTATGGGAATGCCCTTAGGCCTTAACCCTAATTACTAGATATAGGCGCTCAAATTGAAGGACTAGTGACGGAGGTTTCTTCAAGGGACAAATCGAATAGCACATATAAGATAACTAGAAGAGTTGTCTTTACCTTGTTAATAAATATATTTGGTTCTAGTTAACTTTGTATACCCCTCATCAATTAGCTAGTATTTTGGTTCTTATTTACTTGGACTAATAGAAAAAATAACTTGGTTTTTGTTTTAGGCTCTGCCGTTGGATTCAGACTGGATAGCCTTCTCAAACTTACAGATACCCGTGCAAGGAACAAAAGAATGACTCTCATGCATTATCTTTGTAAGGTATTTTTAATCTTAAAACTTTTAAAGCTGAGAGCTTGTTTTTTTTTTTATTAAGGGCCAAAGCCATCCTCACATAGTGAAAATTTCAGATTATTCTTCTTGAAATTGAATGTAGCTTACCGATCAGATTTAATGAAGAGGGTCTGACATTTTACCTCCATAATCTGCAACTAATTCTTAAAGGGTTAAGTACATGAGAGTGTATCGAACTTGTCACGTTTTATCATTGTATGTACTTAACTTTAAAACTTATCGATTAATGTACCGAACTTGCTAAAATTGTCATTTAATGTATTTCATGACAAGTTTGATACACTTTCGTGACAAGTTGGATACAATAAATGGTAGGTTTTTTATAAAGTTGGATACATACAATGACAATTTTAGCAAGTTCGGTACATTAATCGGTAAGTTTTAAAGTTGAGTACATACAATGATAAAACGTGACAAGTTCGATACACTCCCATGTACTTAACCCCTTTTTACAAAACTGGAAACTACTAACTAAACTTCCTATTCTACAAAACAAAAGCTAAAGAATTCGATCTTTTTTATTTATTTACAAGGAAACTCGCATATATCCACAAATAGGTTACAACATGGTTCAAGATAAAAGACTAGTAATAAAAATAAAGATAATATGATGATGCTTAGAGGTCATAAACCAGTATGACTCTCTTTTTTCAATATCTAAGATTATTCAGATTGGCTTGTTGCTGAAAGAGTATATTTTAATCGGTTTCTTTACATACAAAATGGCGGTTCAAATAGTCATCGGGCTGAAGCATAACATTATGGGCAACCTCTAATTACAAATCATAATGCTCTAAATGCACTCATATCATTATACTCCCTCCTTCCCAAAATAAATTGTCCACAATAAAAAGAGAGTTTTATAAATGAATAACTATTACACTTCTAGTTAGCCGAATGGCATTTTACCCTTAGTAAAAAAACAGATAGTTTTGGAAATGTATAATTATTCCACTAATGAGTTTCTCTGTCTAACCGAATCTTAAATGCTATTGTGTTATAATTAAGGGCATAATTGGAAATTTAGTCAACTATAGCTACCCACTTTTGAAAATGAAAATATATTTTGGGACAGAGAAGGTAGGATTAGATATTTAGATATCCATAACTGCTGCTATGTTTCTTTTCATGGAACAAGTGCAACTTGTTTTCACTTTTGTTCATGCTAGCTCTGGTGGGTACTCTAGGTGCTTGAGGATAAACTACCTGAACTCCTCGATTTTTCCAAGGATCTCGACAGTTTGGAACCTGCATCAAAGGTGATTTTGTTGGATCTCAGATAGATATTAGGACATGGAAGCTATGGTGGTAGATTTTTATTGAATGTATTGATTTTATGTCTCCAGGTACAACTGAAATATTTGGCAGAAGAAATGCAAGTTATGAGCAAAGGACTGGAGAAAGTTGTCCAGGAATTGTCCATGGCTGAAAATGATGGGCCCGTGTCTGAAAAATTTCAGAAGGTAAAGCATCTTTAATAGTTGCTCCATAATTTCTCCAATATAGAGAAGGAAAAAAAATCAAAATCTCCAAAAATAAATTACATCAAACTCCAATGGTCCCTATTTTGCCAATAGGGTTAGGGACCAATAGTGCAATATAGTGTAAACCACAGGGACCAACAGTGCAATATAGTGTAAACCACAGGGACCAACAGTGCAATATAATGTAAACTACAGGGACCTTTTCCATAATTATTTTAAAATAGAGACCAATAGTGCAATAAAGTGTAAACCACAGGGACCAAATATGTAATTTACCATAAACTATTTAATACATTACTACCCATCAAACTTTCAACATTTAATTGGTGAGAGCAATAAAAGTTATTTCTCTCTCTATCAACAATCAATTTTGGGAGGATTCTCCAAAAATTGGAGACTTTCTCAAATTGGAGTAATTCTGGATGATCTGAAGGAGCAAAAAAATAAGATAAAAACTCCAAAATCTCCGTAGTTGGACATCTGTTGGAGATGCTATAAGAATATTGGTACTTATCATATATTAGAAATCAAAGCTAATAAATAAGCATGAGTTGCATACCAGATATGGAGTATTTTGGAGGCAATTGTTCTAACATAACCGATTAAAATAATAATGGAGTTTCTAATGTAGCATTTGTTATGGTTGTATGTATACATCAGTACTTAACTTGTACAACTTTTTTTTAATTCTTAGGCGTTAAAGGAGTTTCTTAATACAGCGGAAGGTGAAGCAAGGTCCTTAGCCTTACTGTACTCTTCGGTGGTATGTTTCCAATTTCTCTCTTAGGTTTACGGTATGTGATCGAAAGCTCATGCCTTTTCCCAGCATTGATGAAACAACGCACTGTTTTATTTTTATAGGGTAAAAATGTTGACGCGTTAATTCTCTACTTCGGAGAGGATCCAGCCCGTTGTCCATATGAACATGGTAACTACTAATTGCTTTTGAATTGTGAATAATTGTGATCCTATTGGGTACTATCTCAATATGCTCTTTCTTTACTTTGAATCTTGAGGAGTTGACTTGATGTATGCTTAATATACTATATTAGATAATTACATTGTACCTGAGAGGCTGAGATTAGGGCTATGTTTGGCAAACTAGTTGATAAGGTAGCTGATGACTAATAAGCTTACTGATGAATAAGATGCGTTTAGCAAAAACTAGCTGATAAGGTAGCGTATGACTGTAAAATGACAAAAAAAAAACATGTTTAAAAATTGGTAATGTGAAAAGTAGAAGGGTATATTTGAAACAAAAAAAAAAAAAATCTCATAAGTCACCAAAACACTAGCTTATGGTCCATCCAAACATGCATCTGACTTATAAGCTAGCTTATTTTTAACAAACAATGCCTAGATATATGGAACCTAGAGGCAACCTTTTAATATCTGTATTAGATTCATTCGTTTCCAGTAGCTTGATGGAACTAATTATGCTTTAAGGAGTTAAAGAGAAGGAAATTTATGAAGAATTATCGGAATATGGGATAAACAATAACTCCAACAAGAGAGCAGTAATGCCTTTTAATACGGGTTGTCCATAAACATGAGGATCATGATGAGTTTTGTAAATACTAGAGGGAGTTTTAGGATTTGAGCATAGGGAGCACAGTTGGCAATGCTAAGAATTTGAACTTCTCCTATATGATAGTTCCAATAAAGATAATGCAATTAACTTGTGGCATCTTTAGGTTCTCCCAATCTTTTGCGTCTTTAAAAACTGCTCCGTTGTCTTTTTTTTTTTTTCCAAATAAATTGTTTTATATAATCAATCAAATGCATTTTTGTTGGATATTATCTAACCAAAAAGGGTTTGACTATTATTCCTCTGGAAGTTTTACAACATGGATGGTATATTTCTTAAACATCAAATGTGTTAGAGGAATTGATTCAATGGTTGATGAATAAAGATCGGGACAGTGAGAGGAGGCTGAAAGCTTCTCTGTGTTGATAAAGTCGACAATTAATAGGGAATGAAAATGAAACAATATAACCTTTAGGTATTCATAATGGGACCTAAAATTATATAAAACAAAACAAACTAAACCCAATGTATCCCTATTTGTAAAAGTTACAAAACCACCCTTCCATTTTTTGCATAACCGTAAACTTTGACTAGCCAAATTTGATCATAGTTGTATGAAGGGCTAGATCACTTCTTTAGTACTCACTTTTTATCACTTCTTATTTGAATCTCTAGCTATATATATATATATATATATATAGAGAGAGAGAGAGAGAGAGAGAGTGTGTGTGTGTGTGTGAGAGAGAGAGAGAGAGAGAGGAGAGAGAGAGAGAGAAGAGAGAGAGAGATTTTCTTTTGTGAACCAAGTATATGGTGTGAACTTTGTGAACTATGGATGACCAATCAGATTTTTCCATGCAACTACCCAACTTAAATAAATAAAAAGGGAAAATCATGGGCGGTTACCAAATGATAATCTAGACCGTCAATCTAATATTTGTACGGCTAAGATGATGTTCACAAGTTCACACCATACTTGGTTCACAAAAGAAATTCCCTATCTTTCTCTCTCTCTCTCTCTCTCTCTCTCTCTATATATATATATATATATATATATATAGGGTTTTATATATAGGGTCAGGTTCAAATGTGAACTCAATTTTGGTTGTGAATGTGAGGATTGCCGAGAGCGCACCACGTGGCATGTTCAGTTTGAATATTCATGTATTATTCAAACTGAATAACACTGCATTCCAATAGTCAATGGAAAAAAATTATTTGCAACTGCTTATTGAGTTATTGTAACTGCCTTTATCAATGGAAAATAAATCGTTCACTGCTTCGAATGGTTTAGCTCTCATTACGGAACGTTAACTGTCGATTGACAATGCCACATCATCATTTATCTTATGCATTAATGGGTGTGAATGATAGAGATTTACAATGTAGAGCTAGTGGTCCACTAGGTTGACCTAAATATATAAGGAGTATCCCTATCCAACTCGAACACTATTTTTAAATTG
>CM058043.1:14890664-14924978 GCA_030169165.1 Centaurea solstitialis
CAAGTACTGTCAACAAAACAAACAGAGAGGAGATGCGAAGTTATGAGATATAAGCCCACAATTCATGAAGATAGAGATAGTTAGAGATAAAGATAGAGATATAGAGATAGAGATGCTTAGAGATAGTTAGAGATTCATAGGATAAGGATAGAGAGAAAGAGAAAGATTTTGAATAATTATACTATTATTAAATATTTAAATATGAGTTGTCATTGTTGATAAGAGCAAAATACTGGTAAATAGGTAGAGATGGGATGAGATAAAGTTTGTTATACTAATAGATAATTTTGTAGAATTTTTTATTAAAATGTAAATTATATGTGGCACTGGCTCACCAGAGCACGACACGTGGCAACCGGCTCACCAGAGCACGACACGTGGCAAGTAAGTTACTCTTTTATTATATATAGATATAATTTCAAATTACTTTTTATATTATGTCGTATTTTGATACTTCTACATCTATTCAAGCCTCCTAAAAAAATATTCCACGCTGCTATTGTTGAAACCCCATAGGATTAGTCAAGATGTACACGAATCAATCTAGTAATTTGAAAAGTAAAACGTAAAATTTAGTTCCCAATAAATGTCAACTGTAATAAGAGTTTCTATCACTTAATGAGCAAGATATTCGGTCATTGCCTTAGCTCTTATCAGGTTCTTACTTCTTAGTCCTTGCCCAGGTAAATATTCAATAAGCAGCCCCTTATTTATGTTAGCAAAAATTATACCAGTAATTGTTATTGATTTTTGTTAAAGGTATACGGCATCCAAAGATGCATGGGATTTAATATAATAGATATCAAATAAGTTATTATATTTCATATCATACTTACATAACAAAACAAATATATTCTTTGAAAGACTCGTTCATAGAATTTGTTTGGATTGTGTACAATCTATTTAATTGAATCAAATCGGGAACTATGAAAGGTTTAAAGAAATTGATCATAATTAAAAAGAATAAAAAAAGTAAATGATTAAGAAAAATCATTTGCAATTATAATAGAAAACACACCAAAAGTTGGTCGATACTGTGAGCTGTTTTCATTCGAAGAAACAAGACTGTTTTGACAGCTTCTAGATAAAGGACAATGTCGTGCATATTGTCTTCTAAATAGACCGCCTCGAGGTAGGAATAACATTTGAATCCACACGCACAACTCATTAAGCGATATGGGTATTTGATAAAAACGTGATGTGAAGTGTCGAACCTACACACACAAGATCAACAGACATTTGACTAAACGATGATTTGAAGTCTCATATCCAAATGTTCCTTTAAAAACTACACGAATCCTCCCCAGTCTATCTGCTACATGAAAATGTAAACGTCCCATGGGGGTTAGACAATGCCAGTGTCTCAAAACTTCCAAAAAGCTTCATCGATCAAGGTCCAAAGTTTTTTGACCAAAAAGTATCAATCCTTTCTAAGCCACCAACCACAACCATATTTCTCTCTAAAGAGTCCAAAAAAAGTACGACGAACAAGATCAAAATCCCTTCATAACTCTCCCTTGAAGCTCCCGAGACCATCCCCATGTCCCACACCAGGAGGCAGGAGCGACTTGTCCATGAAAACTCGATTTTTCATAAAGATCTCGGTTATTCCAATCTAGCCTAAATAAACTAGGAAATTTATCTTCAAGCCTAAAGTTCCCCAACCATTTGGCCAACCAAAAGAGCACATCACTCCCATCCTCCACTATTTTTATTTTTGTTGGAAGGGTGTCCGCGCCAAAGCCCGACTAATCCCCGGCAATTTTGGGGGCTAAACATGGCCCCACTTAAATGTCCCCAGGCATGCACGCGGGAAGGCTTGAACTTGGTTAGGGGCTATGAACCCCCCGAGCGATAACAATCCGCCACAGCACTGGAAGACATCCTCCACTATTTTTTCCGAAAGGGTACCAAGATTCCTAGACACGCTTCCGACAACCCATTAAAGCATTAGACTTTCTAATATATTCCATCATTCCTAAAGACACTTTTGATCAATAAATCCACAACTCCGAGGAAGTCTTGAAACTCCACCAACATTTTTAAAGAAAAACGTAGTTGGAAGCCTGAAGGGCGAAGGCTGCCCAGTCCCCACTACTAACCCTTCTAACACTCTCGAAAATCACAATAACCTGTTTAGGCACACAAAAAAGGAGTAGAAGTATAACACAAGATTTTCCTATAACATGTTTCACAAAGATGGTAAAATATGTATTTCGTGTTTAATTTAACTTTAGAATATGAAAGACCAATGGTTATTAAAAAGATTAAAAGGAAAAAAAGAATATGTAATGTATATTCTCAATTCAATTTGAAAAAGAAAGAAGATTCTGAAAATGACCAAATCCCTTGAAAAAGAGTTTATTACATTCTTTCAAGATGGATCACATGAAATTTGTATCCATCCATCATAACAAAGAAGCATTCAACACCCATATGATTTTGTTTGATATTCAACATGCAATGAAAAAGATTTAAAAAAGTGTAAATTGTGGGAGAAAAAATGTGAGGCTCAGATGTGTAAACAATGGAACAAAGAGGATGAATCCGCCATGGCTGCAAAACTTACTGCTTCATTGCCTTGCCAAGATGCAAATCATCTCTAACTTTAATCCAATCCACTCAGATGCATTCAAATTCATCATCACAGCCTCTAAAAACCATACATTGCAGATGCTCAAAGGGAAATTGACTCAAATAACCAAGTCTGTGATGCTTATAATGTTAAGAACCAAAAGTGTAGTTTACTCTAATCAGAACCAAAGGAGTGTTAGCCTAGTGGTAAGGCTTGGGCACTACATAGTGGTGAACCCGAGTTCGAGCCCTGGGGGACGCATTCTGGAGGTACGGGGGCTTCGACCCCGGGCTGCATGCTTTCGCAGTCAGGCTTCGGCCCAAAAATTGCCAAGGATTAGTCTGGACCGAATGTGGTCTGGGATACCTCATCCAAAAAAGCAAAAGGAGGTTATTTCGGTAAACGCGCCAAATAAGATGAAATCTGCACTCGCATCAATTTGCGAAATAAGCCTCCCAAAAATTGCCAAGGATTAGTCTGGACCGAATGTGGTCTGGGATACCTCTTCCAAAAAAAACAAAAGGAGGTTATTTCGGTAAATGCACCAAATAAGATGAAATCTGCACTCGCATCAATTTGCGAAATAAGCCTCCAAATTGAAGGGTTGTTGATTAGATTTGTAGAGAAAATCATTGGCAACAAAGAAAGAAATTTGACCAAATAAAGTCAAAATCAGACTTTGCTATAAACAGAGGGGGGCAACCACCCTTAGAAACCATCAAATCTTCATCCCCTCCGAAATCAAGCCTCATTTTCTCTGAGTGGATATGTTTACATTACAAAATTCAAACACATACCTTTCGATCAGCTTTCTGAACACCAAAATACATATAAAATTTTTGGATTAAGAGGCTCAGACAAAGGGGATCAGACACTGCCATGGCTGCAAAGCGTTGCCCTGCCAAAATGGGCTGAGTTTCCACAGTGAACGAAAACCTATGAACGGAAACGTTGAATGCAGAATAATTATATCATCACAGCCTCGATGTTCTTTCGGAAAGTATGGGAACAACCTCCGATCTACCTATCTCCGGATAGGAAAATGGAATCAAACAGATGAATCGAAAGCCGTACCATAAGGACCAAAAATGTAATTCACTCTAAAGAATATTATGTAAAATTGAAACAATTGCCAATCGAGATGATGAGAGAGAGAGAGTGTGTGTGTGGAGAGAAAGAAGGCATCAGATCTCAACTGACAAAATGTTTTCTTCTGGTTTTGCTTCAAAGGGATTTTGGGTATTCACCACTGTAATTGTGGAGTGAATAGTGGGGAAGGAAATCATTGGCTCAACATGAAGCAAATTAGATCATGTAGTGGCATGAGAGAAGCAATTCACCCTCGAATATCCCATCTACCCCGGGTTCGAGTCCAAGCGTTAGCATCCTCTGACCTAGCTTAGTATCAAGCGGCCACAACTTACCAAATTGCCAAAAATGCAGTCTATACAAAGCCGCCTAGATGAACCTTTTCCAAATAACACAATAAACCACATGGACCAAAATCATAGTTAGCTCCTTTAAAAAAGAGAAGGCTACAAAGATATAACAATACGCTCGAGATAATCAACTTTGATCAAATCCATTCAGATGTAGCTAAATTCATCATCACAGCCTCTTAGAATCAGTAAAATAAATATACATCAACCCTCATAAAAATTTTGTTGATTGTCATGATGAAATGGAAAAACATTTAAAAAGGTGAAATGGGAGATTTGTTAAAAAATGGGAGGCTCAGATATGTGAACAATAGAAACAAAGAGGAAAAATCCGCCATGGCTGCAAACTTTTTACATCATTGCCCTGCCAAGATGCAGATAATCTCTAACTTTGATCCAATCCACTCACAGGCAAACGAATTCATCATCACGGCCTCTTAGCTAATTCATCAAATCTGAAAATGTTTTTGATTAAGCACGGATGGAATAAAAAAGATTGTTAATGTCTAAAATTTCTGATTTTTTTTACATTAGGCTAAATCATCATTTTCCCAGACAACCAACTTTTTGTACATGAAGATGGCAACTGTCAACCACAAGGCTTGTGGCGTAGCGGTAAGGCCTGTGGGGGATGTGGATGATGTCCCATTCACCCCAGGTTCGAATCCCTTTGTGCGCATCTTGTGACCAGGCTTAGTCTCAGACGGCTGAATTTTCTTTCAGTTCTAAATTGCCAAGGATGTAGTCTAGAAGAAAACCTAGATGAACCTTATCCAAAAAAGATGGCAACAATCTTTGACCAGAATCCAACAAGATCAACAGCAACAGATAAGAAACTGTTAATCCGCGTGAAGGGTTGTTGTTGATTACCGGACAAAATCATTGGCAACAAAGACGGATGTTTGACCAAATGAAGTCAAAATCAGACTTTGGTATGAACAGAGGGGGCAACCACCCTCAGGAACCATCATATTTATCATCCCCTCTGAAAATGCCTCATGTTATCTGAGTGGAGTAACTTTTGCAGGAACACTAAGGGTGCGTTTGGTTGTGGAAAATTTTCCAGTTCTCCAAGGAAAAAGAAATTCAGAAAACACGTTTGGCTGAGATTCGTCCTCATGTTCACAATCAAAAAGTGGTTCACATTTGAACTTTCCTTACAGAGAGAGATATATAGAGAAAGAGACCATGAATCTCGACTGATAGCTTATTTTCTTCTACTTCTGGTTTTGATCTTCGAAGGGATTTTGATCATTCACCACTGTAATTTGTGGAGTGAATAGTGGGGGATGAAATCATTGGCTCAACATGAAGCAAATGTAGTGGCATGAGAGAGGCAATTCACCCTCCAGATACCGCCGGTCTCTCTTGCCAGAGCCTCTTCCATCTTTCCGAGCATATTTCCCCCAATTGACTTTCCCAATGTGTTCTTTATATTTAGAGGTTTTTGAAATTAGGTTGTGGATGGTTCTACATTTTTTTTGAAAGGTTGTTGATTTATGGAAAACGATATAAAAAGGTGAAATGGTAGATCTGTTAAAAAACGTGAGGCTCAAAAGTTGTGAACAATGGAACAAAGAGGATAAATCCGCCATGGCTGCAAACTTTTTGCTTCATTGCCTCGCCAAGATACGGATAATCTCTAACTTTGATCCAATCCACTCAAATTCATCATCACAGCCTCTTAGCAATATTATCGAATCTGAAAACGTTTTTGATTAAACACCAGATGGAATAAAAAAGATTGTTAATGTCTGAAATTTCTGATTTTTTTTCATCAAGCCAAATTATCATTTGCTCTAGACATCCGTGCACGTACCATTGATTTGCAGTTGAAGGATTATTGAAAAGGTGAGGGTAGAAAGGTAAAATGATTAAAGCAACCTCAATTTTGCTTTTCTGGACAACCAACGTTTTGTACATGAAGATGGAAGTTGTTTTTGACCAGAATCCAACAAGATCAACAGCATCAGCAAAGAAACTGTTAATCTGTGACCAAAGGAGTGTTAGCCTAGTGGTAAGGTTTGGGCACTACATAGTGGTGAACCTGAGTTCGAGCCCTAGGGGACGCATTCTGGAGGTACGGGGGCTTCGACCCGGGCTGCATGCTTTAGCAGTCGGGCTTCGGCCCTAAATTGCCGAGGATTAGTCTGGGCCCAATGTGGTATGGGATACCTCTTCCAAAAAACTGTTAATCTGTGTAAAGGGTTGTTGATTACCGGACAAAATCATCGGCAATAAAGACGGATGTTTGACCAAATGAAGTCAAAATCAGACTTTGGTATAAATAGAGGGGGGCAACCACCCTTAGGAACCATCATCCCTCTGAAAATGCCTCATGTTATCCGACTGGAGTTGTTTACTTCTGCAGGAACACTAAGGTGTCGTTTGATTTTAAGAAGTCTGAAGTCCGATTTCAAGTCTAAAAAGTAGGGAGAATTTCATTTATATCCTTGCAAACTTCATTCTAAAAAATAAGAGGTGGATGGTACGCCTCTTAAAATTTCAAATTTCATAGGACAGCAAGGGGTTTTCAGATATTTCTTAAAAATAAAACAGTCTTAGTCTACAAACCTCTTAATTTTCAGACTTAAGAGATTTTAAGAGGCAACTTTTTCAAAACAAACAGCCCCTAAAATTAGATGAGAGACTCGAATCCATCAATCTGGGATTGGATAAAAAGGATCAGACACCACCACCGCTATGGCTGCAATACCATTCAGGGTGCCCTGCCAAGATACGGACTGAGTTTCACCCGATGCCCAGAAATCTAACCTATGATCAGAAATGTCAATGCAGAAAAATATCATCACAGCCTCAATACTTCACGACATATCTCTGAACCAGATATGTGGAGACGATTTTCAAAGCAAAATGCATATAACAAAGCGGTTGTTTCGTTGGTTTTCCATTAAGGCTTTGTTTGGCAAAAATAAGCTAGTGCATGTTTGGATGTCCGCTAGCTTATCGTAAGCTTGTTATTGCCAAACATAATGTATTCATAAGCTAGCTTATCAGCTACTAGCTAGCATATTTGTCAACGGCTAGCTTATCAGCTAGTTTGCCAAACACAGCCCAAGTCCTGTAGAGATAAAGCCAACTGCATGAGCAGGTTTGGAAAAAACTTGGCTTTCTTGCAATAAGGCTCCCCTTAGAAATCTTATTGAGTAAGCCAACTTCCATATCATTAAGCCACACTACCAAAAAGTCATGTATAGCGAACCAACTGAAAAAGTTGTGAGTCCCATCAACAAACATGCCCTGAATATTTCTAACTTACCAGAATAACATAAGACAATTTTCAGATTTTCATGTGGCAGGCTTAGTCTCAGACAGCTGTATCTTAATTTCCAAATTGCCAATGCTATAGTCTATAGTCTATGCAAAGCCTTGATGAACCTCTTCCCAAAAAAATATGGTGTTCACTAAAAACCAAATCAAACCAAAGAAATCACTTGAAATTTATATCCATGGAAAAGGAAGAAGCCTTCATCCCTCATAAAATTTTGTATCAAGATGGGAGGAAAATGTTTATAATAACGTGTAAAGGGGGGCCAGTTGAAAAACGTGAGGCTCAGATGTGTAAACAATCGAACAAAGAGGATAAATCCGTCATGGCTGCAAACTTATCGGTTGCAATGTGAAAGAACTGAAACATTCATGTATTCTCTTTCACATTACCATCAACTTTACCCTGCCAAGATGCAGATAATCTCAAACTTTGATCGAATCCACTCAGATGCATTCAAATTCATCATCACTGCCTCTTAAGAACCAAGCTGTTGGAGATGCTCAAACGGTATTTTATTTTATTTTTATAAATGGACAAAAACCAAGGAAAAATCCATCATGTAAAAATGGTTAGTTGAATCAATTTCCCTTACTTTAACAAACATTTTGATACCGTTCTCAAAGCAAAATGCAAACAACTTCCCCCACGATGTTACCGCCCTTAGGTAGACCAACTGAGCTAGAAATGATTTGTGCAAACGTTAGGTGCCACTTTCAAAGATTTCACTAAACCTCAGGTAAAGAGGGTAATTTGGGTAGTAGTACTACTGATGGTCTTATAAACACAAAATATGTTTCATCAGCCAAGTATCTTCAAGATCAACGCAACACTTATGAAACTGTTAGCCTGTGTGATTGGTATACATCACCTGATGATGATGATAATGAAAGGTTGTTGATTTATGGAGAAAATCATCTGCCACAAAGAACAACATTTGACCAAAAAAAGTCAAAATCAGACATTGTTATGAACAGAGGGGGGCAACAACCCTAGAAACCATCCATTCTGAAATTGCCTCGTATTCCTCTGAGTGGATTTTTTTTAAGGGTTTCCGGGCCAAAGCCCAACTAATCCCCGGCAACTTACATGTCCGAACTAGGTTAGGGCGCTATGAACCCCCCCCCCCCCCCCCCCCGGAGCGACAACCAATCCGCCACAGCACTGGAAGACTTCTCTGAGTGGATTTGTTTACATTTTCATTTTAAACAAGAGAACACAGCGTGATTTGTGTTAAGAGAAGCTCAGATCTGCAGATCTGGAAACGAAAAAGGTATCAGACACACCATGGCTGCAACAAGTTGCCCCGCCATGGCTGTAATTACTTAAGTTTTGTAAGGAATAGATGTAGTTTAGAAGTTTACAAGGATATAGGTGTAATTACTTAAGTTTGTAAGGATATAAGTGTAATTCTCCCTTGTTTTTAATAAGCACTCCAAAGACCCCCATAGTTATATATATAGAGAAAGGTTCATGCGAGAAATATAACTTTTTAAAAAAAACGCGAGGACGATTCTCAACCACTCATCCGGTCAACAAAGGCGGCTTTGACCGGGTCACCCTCCTTTAATCATCTCCACCCTCCATGAATCGCGTCAATCCTCCGTAGAGATAAAAGCCAACTGCATGAGCACGTTTGGAAAAAACTTGGCTTTATTTCTTGCATAAAGCTCCCCTTAGAAAGCTTATTGAATAAGCCAAACCTCCATTTTATTGTGCCACTACCAAACAGTCATGCATAGCCAACTGAAAAGGTTGTGAGGGCCATTAAGCTCATTAAGCTACTAACAAACATGCCCTGAATATTTCTGAAACTTATCAGAATCACATAACCCAACTTTCAGATTTTCATGTAAACAAGCTTAGTCTCATCTTAATTAGCAAATTGCCAATGATATAGTCTAGGCAAAGCCTAGATGAACTTTTCCAAAAAAAAAAGGTGTATTCACTGTAAACCAAACCAAAGGAATCACTTGAAATTTATATCCATTGTAACGAAGAAGCCTTTGAACCCTCATAAAATTTGTTAGATCTTTCAGATGGAAGAAAAATGTTATAAAAAATGTGTAAAAGGGGGGTCAGTTGAAAAACGTGAGGCTCAGATATTGTAAACAATCGAACAAGGAGGATAAATCTGCCATGGCTGCAAACTTATAGGTTGCAATGTTAAAGAACGGAAACATTCATGTATTCTTTCTTTCACATTGTGCGTTAGTTATTCCGTTCAAAAAAAATTCTTCTTTCACATCCATCCAGGTTTACCCTGCTAAGATGCAGATAATCTCAAACTTTGATCGAATTCACTCAGATGCATACAAATTCATCATCACTGCCTCTTAGAACCAAGCTGTCAGATATGTTCAAATGGTTTTTCAATAAATGGACAAAAACCAAAGAAAAATCCATCATGAAAACATGGTTAGTTGAATCAATTTCCCTTACTTTAACAAACATTTTGATACCGTTCTCAGATCAAACATTTTGGGTAAATATGATATTTTGATAGATTAAGAATGACATATATGATATTTGTAGATTAGGTTGGGTAAATATGATATTTTGAGTTTTAATAAGGGCATAGATGAAATTAACCCAAATTAAAATGAGTTTCAATCGCCAAGTATCTCCAAGATCAACAGCAACAGTTATTTCATAACTGTTAGTCAGTCTGTGTGATCAGTATACATGACCAGATGATGATAATGAAAGGTTGTTGATTTATGGAGAAAATCATTGGTCACAAGCAAAGATGTTTGACCAAATAAAATCAAAATCAGACTTTGTTATGAACAGAGGGGGGCAACAACCCTAGAAACCATCCCCTCTGAAATTGCCTCATATTCTCTGAGTGGATTTGTTTACATTTTCGTTTCTAAACAATAAGAACACAGCTTAATTTGTGTTAAGAAGCTCAGATCTGCAGATCTGGAAACCGAATAAAGGGGATCAGACACCGCCATGGCTGCAACGAGTTGCCCTGCCAAGATACGGGTCGAGTTTTACCCGATGTTCGGATATCCATGCTCGGAAATGTTAAATCAGAAGAATATCATCACAGCTTCGATACATTTTCAGTAACAGTTGATACGCACTTTCACCGAAAAAGCATAAGTTGTTTTCAATAAGCAATCCAAACACCCTCACATTCACAATGAAAGATTGAGTTCACCTTATATATGTATATACATATAGGGTTAGGAACTCAATTTTGATTGTGAATGTGAGTACGAATCTCAGCCACGCATCTTCGGTCACGGTGGATGCGATCATCCAGGATTGACATGATTCATGAGAGGGTGCAGATTGTTGAGTTCACATAAGAGTAAAAACCAAAAACTTACAAACTTACAAACCAAAAAAGGAGTAAAAACTTACAAACCAAAAAAACCAAAAAAAGAGTAAAAACTTACAAACCGATGGTTTTTTGGTTTAAATCAACGAAAACTCTTCGTAAAGTTATTTATTATGATGCAAATGTTTCATATAATTTATTTTTTGATGAAACTATTTCATATTTTGGTGTTTTTTATATAAAAATGAAAAGGTTTCATACATTTTTCTATGTTTATGAAACTGTTCTATGTATTTTCTTTAATCCTATGAAACCCTGTTATTTTTACAAAAAAGAACATCAAAAAATGAATTATATGAAACATTTGCACCATATTAAACAACTCTACGAAAAGTTTTCGTTGATTTAAGTTATGAAACCATGAGTTTCTACGGTTTTTACTCTTTTTTTGGTTTCTAAATGAACTTGACTCTATATATATATATATATATAGAGAGAGAGAGAGAAGAGAGAGAGAAAGAGACCATGAATCTCAATCTACATCTTCTTCTGCTTCTGTTTTGATCTGGAAAGGGATTTTGATTATGAAGAATCAATTTATTAATTGGGGGATGAAATCATTGGCTCAACATGAAGGAAATGTAGTGGCATGAGAGAGGCAATTCACCCTTAGAGATATCACCGGTCTCTCTCGCCAGAGCCTCTTTCATTTTTTCCGAGCATATATATTCCCCCAAATGAACTTCCGCTGGTGTTTATCTGAGTGGAGTTGTTTACTTTTAAAGGGAGACTGAAATTCGATGAGAGGCTCGGAATTGTCGATCTAGGATTGGATAAAAAAGATCGAACACCACCATGGCTACAATACCATTCAGGTTGCCCAGGGGCCAAGTTTCATTCGCTACCCAGAAACGATCAAAAATGTCAAATGCTGTAACACCTTCGGCAAATCCCATATCGCTATGAACAATGAAGATGTTGGGTTCATAAGTTAAACTTTGGCCTTATATGACACAATGCGTTTTAGGGCCTCACACATGGCAGGTTTTTGGCACTCTACAGGGAAGTAGTACTAGGATGGGTGACCCCTTGGGAAATCCTCAGCAGGTCGAAGGTAACAAAGCCGTGAGCCAATGGGGCAAAGCCGACAATGTTGTGTCGAGGTAAGCAAGGTGTTACAAATGCAAAAAGATGTCATCATAGCCTCAATAGTTTTTGTAAGACCACGAGTAACACTACCAACAGTGCAATATAATGTAAACCACAGGGACCAACAGTGCAATATAGTGTAAACCACAGGACCTTTTCCATAAATATTTCAAAATAGAGACCCATATTGCAATGAAGTGTAAACCACAGGGACCAAATATGTAATTTACCCTTGATTATATTGGGTTAACCAAGCAACATCAACGCAATGCTCATTCCTATTCCCATTCTCCTGCGTTCCCATTTTCATTTTCATTCTCATTCTCTGAAATGAACCAAATGCCCCGTAAGATGTGTAAACAATAGAACAAAAGAGGATAGATCCACCATGGCTGCAAACTATTCAAATTCATTGCCCCGCCAAGATGCAGATAATCTCTAACTTTGTTCGGATCCAGTCAAATTCAAACACATTTATATCACAACCTTTAGAACGAAAATAGTTATAAACAATAAACCACATGTGGCTGATGACTGATAAGGTGGCTGATGACTGATAAGCTAGATGATGATTAAGATGCGTTTGGCAAAAACTATCTGGTAAGATAGTTTATGATTGTAAAAAGACAAAATAAAGGCATGTTTAAAAATTGGTATTGTAAAAAGTAGCAAGGGTATATTTCAAAAAACTAGCTTATTGTCCATCCAAACATGTCAGATTATAAGCTAGCTTATTTTTACCAAACAATGCCTATAAACCAAACTAAACCAAAGAAATCACTTGAAATTTATGTCCAGATGGAAGAAAAATGTTTAAAAAAATATGTAAAATGAGGTTGGGCTGAAAGATGCAACGCTCAGATGTGTAAACAATCGGACAAAAAGGATAAATCTGCCATGGCTGCAAACTTATCGGTTGCAATGTCAAAGAACAAAAAACATTCAAGTCTTCTTGCTTTCACATTACCATCCGAGTTTACCATGCCAAGATGCAGATAATCTCAAACTTTGATCAAATCCACTCAGATGCATTCAAATTCATCATCACAGCCTCTAAAAACCATACATTGCAGATGCTCAAATGGTATTTTTTTTATAAATGGACCAAAACCAACGAAAAATCCATCAGGCCATCCTTTATGGCCGGTAAAAAGGAACGGTACCCCTCCGGTATGAGGGGTAACACTGCCGTGGATAAAGGGTATGGGGACCGGTATGGAGTTCATCGGCATCACCATGCCGGTTGCTTCTTTCTCTCTCTACTCCCCTTTCTCTCTATCTCTCTCTACATTCTCTCTCTCTTTTCTTTTTTTTTCTTTTTTTTTAATCAAATAACTAATGAGGGGTACGATAGTGGATGAAAGGTATGGAGTTGGTAGGGTAGTGGTAAAGCTGATGTGGCACCAGGTATGACAGGTACCACAGGTACCATAAAGGATGGCCTCATGTATAAATAGCTAATTGAATCAATTTCCCCTGCTGCTTTATCATACATTTTGACACCAATTTAAGAGCAAAATGGGATCACTTCTAGACTTATCAAAAGTTAGGTACCACTTTCAAAGATTTCAATAAACCTCAAGAACCAAAATTAGAATTTACTCAGATAACAATAAATATGACATTTTCAGTTTTAAGGACATAGATGAAATTAACCCAAAATAAAATGAGTTTCATTCGCCAAGTATCTCCAAGATCAACAGCAACAGGTATGAAATAATAACTGTTAGGCTGTGTTTGGCAAGCATAAGCTAGCTTATAAGCTAGCTGATAAGCTAGCTTATAAGCTAGTCCATCCAAACATGTACCAGGAAGCTAGCTTTTTGAAACGCTACTTTGAGTAGCTTATGAGGAGCTTATTGTAGCTTTTTCCAATTATACCCTTATTAATATTAATTATTAAATTCAAAGATACCCTTTTGGTCATTTTACATACTCATAAGCTAGTTTTTGCCAAACATAATTTGTTCAACAGCTAGCTTATCAGCTACTAGCAAGCTTATCAATCAACAGCTAGCTTATCAGCTATCCGCTAGCTTATCAGCTACCAGCTAGCTTATAAGCTACGCTTGCCAAACATAGCCTTAGTTTGTGTGATCTGTATACATGACAAGATGATGATGATGATCAAGGGTAGTTGATTTATGGAGAAAAAAAATCATTGGCCACAAAGAAAGATGTTTGACCAAATAAAGTCAAAATCAGACTTTGTTATGAACAGAGGGGGCAACAACCCTAGAAACCATCCCCTCTTAAATTGGCTCATATTCTCTCTTCTCTGAGTGGATTTGTTTACATTTTCATTTTTAAACAAGAGAACGCAGCGTAATTTGTGTTAAAAAGCTCAGATCTGCAGATCTGGAAACCTAAATAGGGGATCAGACACCGCCATGGCTGCAACGAGTTGCCCCGCCAAGATACGGGTCGAGTTTTACCCGATGTTCGTATATCCATGCTCGGAAATGTTAAATGCAGAAGAATATCATCACAGCTTCGATACATTTTCAGCAATAAGCAATCCAAACAACCTCATAGAGAGAGATGTAGATACAGATATAGATATAGAGGTTGGCTCATATCATCCTCGCGTTTTCTTAAAATGTTATGTTTCTCATATGAACCTTTCTCTATAGATATATGCCACGTTTCGCCCTCAAAGTTGAGTTTCCATTTGAACTTTTCTCTATATGCATATAGATAGAGAGGGGGAGAGAGAAAGATGGATTGATAGATAGATATAGAGAAAGAGACCATGAATCTCGCTTCATATCTTGTGTTTCTTCTACTTCTGGTTTTGAAAAAACTTGGCTTTCCTGCATAAAGCTCCCCTTAGAAGCTTATTGAATAAGCCTGTTTCCATACCATTAGGCCACTACCAAACAGTAATGTATAGCCAACTGAATCAGCAGCAGGTCCCATTAAGCTGCTAACGAACATGCCACAAGAATCAGCGCAGTACATGGTCTCTATCGCTATCACTATTTTGCGCTATTTATCGCTATCGACAACATTGAAAGACACCCAATATGCAAACTCATTGAGAGGGTTTTGGAATGATTAAGAGGCAGATCTTTTTTTACTAAATAGGATTTACCTCTTAGCGATTCAGAGGTAGTCTCTTAACGGAACTGTTAATAGGTAAACAAACACCCCTAAAGAATGAAAATGGAAATGATATGGAACGGAAATTGGAAATGCCGCCAGTTTAACGGGTAAAAAAGTGTAAAACGGAAGATGCGGTTGGAAAATGTGAGGCTAAGATGTGTAAACAATTGAACAAAGAGGATATATCCACCATGGCTGCAAACATTCCGCTTCATTGCCCCGCCAAGATGTGAATAATCTCAAACTTTGATCGAATCCACTCAGATACAAACAACTTCATCATTACAGCCTTTAGAACGAAAATAGTTATAAACAATAAACCACATGGACAAAAATCATAGTTTTAACTCTATTAGAAAAGAGGGTAAAAGGAAATAAAAAATACCCTCTAGTTAACAGGACTCTTTCAACAGAGTAATAAAGAGAGACCAACAGTAACAACAGCAGCAAAGAAACTGTTAACCGGTGCGAAGGGTTGTTGATTACCGGATATTATCTTTTTTGGAAGGGTGTCCAATTGCCCAATCTAATCCCGGCAAATTATAGTTGTAAGACAACACCCTTGATTAACTCAATTTCGAAGCAAAATGCATATAACAAAGGGATTGTTTGGTTGTTTTTCATTAAGTTTTGTAGAGATAAAGCCAACTGCATGAGCAGGTTTGGAAAAAAAACATGGCTTTCTGCATAAAGCTCCCCTTGGAAGCTTATTGAATAAGCCAGTTTATATACCCTTAAGCCGCTACCAAACAGCAATTTACAGCCTGCTAAACATGCCACAAGTATTTAGACTTATTTGAATCACCTTGGACAACTTTCAGATTCTCGTGTAAACCAAAGGAACCAAAAGTGGCTGATAATCTAGCTTATGACTGATAAGGCTATCGCTATCAACCAACCCTCCCAGCCCTCCCAACCCCAATGCCACATCAGCTTTTCTCCAACCCTCCCATTAACCCTCTAGAACCCTCTCTGATTTGTACCCAACCCTCTGTCACACACACACATAAACAAGCCGTGTGTGCAAACCGCTGAAGCCGCTGCTGGCATACCAGCAGCCTGCTGAACCCGCCAGGCCGGCGGGTTGGAACCCAAGGGACCGGTACGCACGGCCTAAGGTGACTGATGACGGATAAGGTAGCTGATTATTGATAAGCTAGATGATGATTAAGATGCGTTTGGCAAAAACTATCTGGTGAGATAGATTCTTTTTTTGGATAAGGTTCACATGGTCTTTGCCCAAACTACATCCTTGGTAATTTTTACCGAGAGCTAAAGCATTCTCCCAGGATTAATGGATTCGAACTTGGGTTGGTTGTTACACCTTCCATAAGCCTTAACCGGTAGGCTGCCCCATTGGGGTTAATCTGGTGAGATAGTTTAAGATTGCAAAAACACACCAAAAAAAAAAACATCTTTAAAAATCGGTAATGTAAAAGGTAGCAAGAGTATTGAGTATATTTCAAAAAACTAGCTTATGGTCCATCCAAACATGTACTAGATTATAAGCTAGCTTATTTTTTCCAAACAATGCCTATGAACCAAACCAAAGAAATCACTTAAAATTATGTCCAGACGGAAGGAAAATGTTTTAAAAAAATATGTAAAACGAGGTTGGGTTGAAAGATGTGAGGCTCAGATGCGTAAACAAACGGACAAAGAGGATAAATACGCCATGGCTGCAAACTTATCGGTTGCAATGTCAAATAGCAGAAACATTCATGTATCCTTTCTTTCACATTACCATCCCAGTTTACCCTGCCAAAAGATGCGAATAATCTCAAACTTTGATAGAATCCACTCAGATGCATCCAAATTCATCATCACTGCCTCTACGAACCATGCTGTTGGAGATGCTCTAATGGTTTTTTAACAAATGGACAAAGAAAAATCCATCATAATCAATTTCCCCTGCTTTATCATACATTTTGACACTTTTTCAGAGCAAAACGCAAACCAAAAAGGATCACTTCTAGACCTATCAAAAGTTAAAGCACCACTTTCAAAGATTTCACTAAACCTCAGGAACCAAAATTAGAGTTTACTCAGAAAAAAAAAAATATGATATTTTCAGTTTTAATAAGGACATAGACGAAATTAACCCAAAATAAAATGAGTTTCATTCGCCAAAGTATCTCAAAAAGGACTTTTAGATTGCCAAACATGATTTTAACTTATTGACTTCTTGAAGAAGTCAATAAGTTAAAAAGGAGTTTTATAATGGAATGTCAAACACCCTCTATGGAGAAAATCATTGGCCAAAAATAAAGATGTTTGACCAAAAAAGTCAAAATAGGTATGAGCAGATGGGGAACAACAACCCTAGAAACCATCCCCTCTGAAATTGCCTCATATTCTCTGAGTGGATTTGTTTACATTTTCAGTTTCTAAACAAAGTAAACACAGCTTAATTTGTGTTAAGAAGCTCAGATCTGCAGATCTGGAAACCGAAAAAAGGGGATCAGACACCGCCATGGCTGCAACAAGCTTGCCCCGCCAAGATACGGGTCGGGTTTTACCCGATGTTCGGAAATCCATGCTCGGAAATGTTAAATGCAGAAGAAAATCATCACAGCTTCGATACATTTTCAGCAATAAGCAATCCAAACAACCTCATAGAGAGAGAGATATATAGATACAGATATAGATACAAGTTATGTTTTTCTTATGAATCTTTCTCTATTCGTGTATATATAGAGGAAAGTTCAAATATGAACCACTTTTTGATTGGAAACGTGAGGATAGCCGAGAGCGCGACACGTGGCGGATAGAGAGGAAGTGGTTCACATTTGAACCCACAGACGATGAATCTTGCTTCATATCTTGTGTTTCTTTCTACTTAGGGTTTTGATCTTGGAAGGGATTTTGGTTATTCACCACTGCATTGCATTTTGTGGAGTGAATAATTGGGGATGAAATCATTGGCTCAACATGACCTAATTTCAGATCATGTAGTGGCATGAGAGAGGCAATTCACCCTCAGAGATATCGCCGGTCTCTCTCGCCGGAGCCTCTTCCATTTTTTTCCCGAGCATATATTCCCCAAATGAACTTCTGGTTCGGCTTTTTTGTATTTATAGTCGGAAGTAGTAAGTTACCATTTTACCCAGTATGGAGATGGGTAAGTTACCATTTTCAGACCTTTTCTTTTATAGCAGCCCAAAGCAAGGAGATGGGCTGGCCATGATCAATTAGGATGCGTAGAAATAGAGATGACCAAAAGAAATATCTGGCTTAACCGGTTAAGCCTCAGATAATAGCCTTACAGGTCAGTTGCATTTAAGAGGGTTTGCAATTATAAGTGTTTTTTTAAAAGGGTAGTTCAGGTCATTTTTATGTTTGAATGTGGACAAGTGTGCTCTATGGGCTCTGCGTAGAAAAGCTCATGTTATTTTCATTAAGCCACAAGTAAACACTTTAGTTGGGTTGTGCAAATAAGCCCGTTAAGCCAAAGCCCATGTTATTTTCATTAAGCCACAAGTAAACACTTTAATTGGGTTATGCGAATAAGCCCGTTAAGCCATTAAGTCATAAGTAAACACATCTTAAATTGTGCATGTCACGTGATCAATTAGAATACGTAGAAGAGGTGGCCAAAAGTTGGTCACCTAGCCTAGGATCAGGTTCAAGTGAATCCTGGTCTCAAATAGTGAATACGTAGATGGTCCCGACTAGTGTTGGATCTAGAAACTTGGATTGATGGAGGCCTATGGTATAACAAAAACCTGGAACTGAATAACTCGTCCAAACCAAAAAGGTTCCGGGTTATTCGGTTTGCATGTTAAACAGTTATGTTAACCAAATAAGGTAAATTTCAATTTTGACTATTTATTTACCATATTCGGTTAGCGGAATAGCAAAGAATACTGTTATTTAATTTATATCATTTCCTTCTAGATAATCTGGTTTGAATGTGTATAAAACCAAAACAAGAAATTCTATATATATACATTTACCAAATGGATAGCACCCATCACATTTTTTAATATTTAATTTATTACAGAATTTACAGTTTATATCCTTAAAGTTATTTAGTTCTTTACTTTATACCTTTTAGTTATTTATATTTCACTTTACATTTTCAATATATTAACACGTATAATCGTATATTGATTAAAATACGTCTAAAATATACGTTTTAATTTTAACAAGTTACATCATTATAACCGTCTATTCGATACCTTTGAAATGAGTCCAGTATTGAATATTTTTGTATTTAATTATGATTTTTTATATAATATATACTATATAAAAATATTTTAAATATTTACAATTTATAATGATATAGTCTTTTAAAAATGTCTAAAGACTTAATTGTGAAAAGAACGTGTCTTAATTCCAAAGACGTGATCGCTAATTTTTTCAAATACTTAATCGTTTTTTTATTTCGAAAACTTAATCGTTATTTTATTTGGAAGACTTAATCTTAATATTAACCGTATAGTTAATCGGAGATAATGGCCACACCAAAAGTTACATTAACTCGATTTCTATTTTATATTTTCTCATGAGATTTTTTTTTTAGGTTAATCGTCGCTTGAACCATAGTTGTCCTATCGATTTATGTTACATTTCAATTGTTTTTTGTTAATTTATGTCGTTGTATTTTTATGACCTCCCATCTCTCTGCAATGCGGGGCCAAAAAACCTATTTGAGATACATTTGACAAAATATATTAAAGATTGCAAAAACTAATGGCAACGATGTATAGGGAGAACGACCTTCAAGAATAGAGCAAGGTTTTTTCTAAAATGAACCAGACCACTGAGGGAACCATCGGACATGATCGGGAAGAATTCACGACATACTAGTAAACCATAATCAGTTATAATTAGAGGGTTTTTGGGTAGTAACTAGTTGAGGTTATTTGTAAACTGATTATAAATTTGTTAAGGTTTTTTTTAAATAAAATTTACGATTAATTATAATCTATAAAAATAATGAAATTTGGGCCACTCAAGTACTATTTAAAAATACGTTTTATTATATTTTCAAATTAATTAAACCAACGATGGACATAAAATTATAGCGAAAATAAGTTGAGATCATAAATTATTGTTTTATAACTTGGCATATAACCCCACACACTATACAACTTATTATGGTGTGGTTGGCGGGTTAAAATGCAAGAAGAAAAAAAAAGGTCAAACGACTAACTTTCCTGAAAAATATCGGTTATGGTTATAACCGGACATAATTAGTTATGCAAAAAAAGAGTAACAATTAAGGATTTTAATTAAGTAACCGGTTAAAGCCAAGACCAGTTATAACCAGTTAAAGGTCAAACCGGTTACTAGTTAATCGATCAAATTAAACTAAGGGGCTGTTTACTAACGACTTAATGAGCTTAATGGGAAATATGGCTTATTCGCACAGACGCATGAAGGTGTTTACTTATGACTTAATGGCTTAGAAACCGGCTTATTCGCACAGCAAGGGAGGGTACTCTTGTCCCCATTCAGCCATTTTTTGGACAAAAATACCCTTCTTTATTTACAAGGGTTTAAAAATAAACTTGGCACCAGTACCCATTCAAGCTATCTCTATCTCTCTGTCAAGAACCCAGCAGCTCCAAGAATGCAGCGACGATTTCTCACCGTCGGCCACCTCTCACCGGCGCCGGTGATCTAAACCTTTCGCCGCCGTTAGCTCTCTTCGTCCACAGCAGGTAGATATCGTCGCCGTTACTCTGTTAGCTCTCGCCATCCACAACAGGTAGGTCTCGCCGCCGTTACCCGCCGGCGCCGCCGGTGATCTGAACCTCTTGCCACCTCTCTTCTTCGATTTGTTTATGCGATTTCAACCCATTTCACCATATGTGATTTCACCACAACATTTTCTTTCTTCAATTTTTATGGAGCAATAGTACATTTGGTATTGGTTTGAAGAACTATGGATTTGCAGTGGTCTTGGTAGGTGTGCAGCGGTAGTGGTTTTGGTTTTAGCAGGTGGTGTATTTTGGTTTTTTCCTTTGAATTTCATTTAATTAGTTAAATATTGTTTTTGCTTATGTTTAAATAGTTTGATATGTTTTAATGTTTAAATAGTTAGATGAATGTAGCTTTTTGGTTTCCCATTATTTGGTTTTTGTTTTTGACTTTGATTGAATTGTGTACAGTGACTCTTTTTTATTATTATTTAAATAATCTGATTATGTTATTTTGATGTTTTACTAGTGGGAACGGGGAAGAAAGGTAGCTTTTTGTTTTTATGAACAATAGCCTATTTTTGTTTGATATTTGATTTAACTTGCATAAAAATTAGTTATACATGATTTGTATTTTATATACGGTGTGTGGATACCTTTCTATTATTTTATGTTTTCATAGTCAGGGGTAAAATGGTCATTTATGACATTCAGACGGTCGATTCAGATAAAAAGGTAAACACCAGCATCAGTTTATCCAAACAGACAAATTTATCCATACAGACAGACAGAATTTGGTAAACAGCCCCTAAGCAAAGCCCAGTTAACCATCTCTACTCCAAAACCGAAACCGGCTCTCATAAACGGGCCTAAAAGTACAAAGCGCCCGTTAAGCCTTCAAAAGGTAAAATTATTTGGGCTTCTAAAATGGTTTTAAAAGCCCAACAAGTCTTTCCAAAGGTAAAAAAAATACCAAATAAATACAAACAGCAGTCATCGGAAGATCGATCAATTTGGGGGAAAATGCTCGGAAAAAATGGAAGAGGCTCCGGCGAGAGAGACCGGTGGTATTTCTAAGGGTGAACTGCCTCTCTCATGCCACTACATAATCTGAAATTAGGTCATGTTGAGCCAATGATTTCATCCCCAATTATTCACTAAGAGCATCCACAAATTGCAACGGTGAATAATAATCAAAATCCCTTTTAACAAAGCAAAAATAAAACCTTTTGTCAATCGAGATCTGTTACCTCTCTCTCTCTCTCTATATATATATATGTATGTATGTATGTATTTCATCATCTCGATTGGCAATTGTTTCAATTATATACATATTATTTAGAGTGAATTACATTTTTGGTCCTTGTGGTTTACATGAAATTATGGATGGATTCCTTTGCTTTCTATTCATCATCTGTTTGATATCTATGGAGATAGATAGATAGATAGATCGGAGGTTGTTCCCATACTTACGGAAATAATATCATATCGAGGCTGTGATGATATAATTATTCTGCATTTATCATTTTTCCGAGCATATATAGGGTTTCGTTCAATGGGGAAATTCAGCCCGTATCTTGGCAGGGCAAACTCTTTGCATCCATGGCGGTTTCTGATCCCCTTTGTTCGATTCCAAATTTGCAGATCTGAGCCTCTTAATCCAAAATTAAGCTGTCTTTTGGAGTTCATTAAGCCAATAGAAAGGTATGCTTTTGAATTTTGCAATGTAAACATATCCACTCAGAGAAAATGAGGCTGATTTCTGAGGGGATGAAGATTGATGGTTTCTAGGGTTGTTGCCCTTGCCCCCCTCTGTTTATAGCAAAGTATGATTTTGACTTTATTTGGTCAAACTTCTTTCTTTGTTGCCAATGATTTTCTCTAGAAGTCAAATCAACAACCCTTTGATTCTGATTAGAGTAAACTACACTTTTGGTTCTTAACGTTTAAATACGTCATAGATTCAAAGTTGAGTACATACAATAACCGACAAGTTGGATACATTTTCGTGAACTTAACCCTTTTTATTTATGGTTTTTGGCCATTTATTTATAAATGACAATTGAGCATCTGCAATATATGGTTCTTAAGAGGCTGTGATGATGAATTTGAATGCTATCTGAGTGGATTGGATCGAAGTTTGAGATGATTCGCATCTTGGCGGGGCAATGAAGCAGTAAGTAAATTTGCAGCCATGGCGGATTCATCCTCTTTGTTCCATTGTTTACACATCTGAGCCTCACATTTTTCAACAAAATCCCACAATTTTATACTTTTTAAAATCTTTCTCATTGCATGTTGAATATTTAACAAAATCATATGGGGGTTGAATGCTTCTTTGGTGTTTTGATGCAAACTTAATGAACTGTTTTTCAAAGTGAATATTAATCTATTTAATAACCATTAATTTTTCAAATTTGAAAGTTAAACCAAACACAAAATACATGTTTTACCATCTTTGTGAAACCTGTTCTGGGAAGTTCAGTAGTGGGCAGCCTTCGGGCTCCCAACTGCGGTTTTCTAGAAAAGAAGTTGGTGGCATTGCACAACTTCCTCGGATTCATTATGGGATTTCAGTGATCAAAAGTTTTTTTAGGAATGATGGGAAGATGGAATATATCAGAAAGTCTAGTGCTTTGACGGGTTATCGGAAGTGTGTGTAGGAATCTTGATTGTGGGCAAGGATTCAAACAATGCAGGAATACATTTTTGGCACCCTTTCGAAAAAGTAGTGGGGGATGGGAGTGATACGCTCTTTTGGTTGTAGTGTTGGACAAACGGTTTGGGAGCCTAAGGCTAGAAAGGGATAGATAGGTGTGGTGAAAATTCGAGTTTTATGGAGTATGGACTAGTCGCTCCTGGTCTTCGGAGCTTCAAGGGAGAGTTGAGGGGGATTTTGATGAGTTTGAGACTTATTAGTAGTGCTGCTTTGAACTCTTTAGAGAAAGATGGTTGCGGTTGGTGGATTAGGAAGGATTGATCCTTTTTTTGGTCAAAGAACTTGGGACCTTGATCAACAAACCCTTTTTGTAGGTTCCGGGATGGATCAATCCAACTCACTGGGGCTGTCTAACCCCTAGGAACGTGTGCGTTTTCATGTAGCAGCTTAACTGGGGAAGAATCCAAAAGTTTTAGATGACAGAGGTTTGGATATTTCTTCCACGCTTTATCCAGGTTGTGACTTGAAAATCAAGACTTTAGATCATTGTTTTGTCAAATATCCATTTAGCTTGATGAGTTAGATGTGTGTGGATCCGAATGTTATTCCAACCTCGAGGCGTCAAAACAATGTTTTTTCAAATGAAAATAATCTAAAGTATCGACCGACTTTTTGGTATTCAACTCTAGCAATCTTGTATTCTTTTCTTGGTTTGTAGGATGTGTTGGTCTTTTGTGTTTGGTTTTGTTATTGTTTTAGTTTGTGTTGTTTGGTGGTCTTATGCATCTTGCAGAGAATATTTCTGTATTTGAGGTGAAAAATCTTTGTTGTTGGTTGTATGCTATACTTGTGCTTAAAAAAGATGTTTCTCCAACAGCTTGATTGCTTTAATTTTGTTGAAACTTAAAGTTTAGACATGACCAACTGAGTACTCCTCATGCCCTTAAATTGATGCTCCTTGGGATTGCATCCGAGTAGATTGGGATCCCATCCACAACCACTTCCACATACACCTCCACCCAAAGATATTACTGTTCTTAGAAAGACCAACTGAGCTAGACAAGATTTATACACATATTTGATAATTAACAACTTCTGTACAAATAACTTGAGGAATTGTTTGAGCATTTCAAAGAAGTTTTTAAAAATGGAGAAAATAGAGATTTTTGAAATTCCAATAGATTTATTAAAACTTTTCTTAAAATGGAGAAAGTAAGAGAGATGGTGTAAAAATCTCTAAATTTGGCGAACTCTTAAAAATCTCTAAAAATAATTACTATGAGGGAGAAAATGGGTTTTTATAATGTTTCTTCAATAAGAATTCTTGAAATAAAATAATTAAGATAGAGAAATAGTATTTTATAGTTGCATGTAATATTTTAATAATATAAGTAATAACAGTATCTTATAAATTTAAAATTTGTTGAGTTGAATGCAATTTATATATAGGAATTTTAGACATTAATTCTTCATTTTAGAGAATTTGTTAAAATTGCTCTTATGGCTTAAAATTCCGAGACAACAAAGGGTAAAAACAAAGTTCTAGTTTTTTTCTAATCAACTTGGTTATATGTTTTGAATAGGAGATAGGAAAGGAAATATGTTTCATAGAGATGCCCTTTAAAGATATATCATTTAGAGTGAATTACATATTTGGTCCCTGTGGTTTGGTGGTTTTAACACTCTAGGTCCCTAAAATGAAATAATTATGGATTGGATCCCTATGGTTTGCATTTTATAACGTGTTGGGTCCCTAAAAGTAACTCCGTTTAAAAGACACCGTTAAGTCATTAATTCAGAAAGGTATTTTGGTCATTTCATTTATTTTCTATTTTTAATTACTTTATCTATTTATTTATTAAAACACAGGGACCTAAAGTGTAAATATATGTAACTTACTTAAAGATATCATCTCCTTCCCCCATGTTTTACTTTCCAGACCCAAGAAGTTAAACACGCAAACCCTAATCCTTTGCCTCCACCACCGACCTCCACCACCGACTGCACCATCGCCGCCTACACCCTTCGTCACTGCTGAATGCATCACAGTTGGCTTGACCCTCCGCCACCGCTGCCTGCACCACCGCCGGTTCGACCCTTCGCCACCGCTGCCTGCACCACCCCCCGGCTCGACCCTCTGCATCGTTGGCTGCATCATCGCCGCCTCCCCCCCCCCCCCTCCGCCACCACTACCTGCACCGCCGCCGCCTCCAACCTCCTACACCGCTGCCAACACCACCGCCGCCGCCTCCCCCCTTCGTCTCCACCGTCGCGGGAGGGGTCACCGGAATAGTTATCCGATCAGGCTTGTTCTTCAAAAAAAAAATTAATCGTCGGGTTATGTTTGTTCTTCAAAAAAGAAAATTTCTAGATGGGTTTATGGATTTAATCAGATTTTCATTTTGTAATATGGATTTGTTTGAGTTTGAATCTGATTATGATTTTCATGTTTGGGTCTTTGATTTTGATATTTTATTTTACTTATTAAAGTTTCAATTTAGGTTGATTACTTGATTGGTCATGTTCGATTATGTTAAGTGTGGTATACGATATACGATGGCTGGAGATATGGTATTGGTCGGAAAATAAGATCGGAAAAAGGGATTTCTCACCGGGGAAGAAGAGTGAATAGGGAATTGTATGCTTGGTCCCTGTGGTTTAATAAATAGATTTACAAATAGAAAATAAATGAAATGACCAAAATACCCTAATGAATTAATGACTTAACGGTGTCTTTTAGACGGAGTTAGTTTTAGGGACCCAACACGTTATAAAATGCAAACCACATGGATCCAATCCATAATTATTTCATTTTAGGGACCCAGAGTGTTAAAACCACCAAACCACAGGGACCAAATATGTAATTCACTCTATCATTTATAAGGAAAATGTACAATTCTTTTTATTACTTCACCCTTAAACCCTAAACCCTAAACCCTAAACCCTAAACCCTAAACCCGTACATATTAATTAATTAAAGTGTGTGTTATTTCTTTCTGTTATATCGGTATATGGTATTTCCTTTCCGATATATTTTGGATATAAGTCGATAAGTTTTAGTACTTGTATCGTTAAAAACAATTTTTCGGGAAAAAATATTTTTTTAACGGCAGATAACTCATGCACACGTCTCGACACGAAGTCGACGAGGTATCCGGGATCCATATGGGCACCCGACTAATCTTCGGTGACCATTGACCGACCCGAAAGTCGACCCATGGTCAGAGTATCGCCACATGCTCATCCCATGAATCGAACCCAGGTAGACAGGGATGCCATCCACTGTCCCTACCAAGGATGTTACCGACCACTAGGCTATTAATGCTTTGACAATGATTATGTACGTTTTTTGGATTAAATTAATATCCCTTTTGAATTTAGGTTTATTGAAATATATGAGATTAAAATATGTATGGTATTGTAAACCATTTCATTTAAAAATTGTTAACATAAACAAAAAGAAATCACAAGGTATGATCAAATTCCTAGCGGGGACGGCCATACCCGTCCCCTTCCCATGTCAACCTCCCATATATAGAAAGAATACTTTTTCCTTTCTTCTATTTCGTAATAAGAGTATCGAGAACACAACACAAGCGCAAAACAAACAACTTATCTATTTACAAATGCGAACTTCCCAATTGACAATCTAAAACATTGTAAAGTAGAGAAAATTACATTCTTAGTTCCTCATGCTTTATGTGTTTTAACTCTTTAGATCACTGTTTTGAAATATCTATCTTTGATCTCGACATCAATACCATCTTTGCTCTCGGTCTAAAACTTCCACGTAGGCCGCATTCCCACATCTCTATTGTTGCTTCTTTTTAGGCCAAACTCCTTACACTTGCCATTTTCGAGGAATACAACTTCAAACACAGGACCATCTCCACTGAGAACAATGTAAGATTGATTCATATTATTTTGTTAGTCTATTTTCTAAACCCCAAAGAATCTATAAATGTGTCACTTCTTTGTTCAAATTAGAGGTGGTTTCTAGCCTCCATGATCCTAGATTTCATCTCTTTCAAGTTTTTCTGAAAAACCCATTCGGGTTTCATCAAAATCAAGCGAAAAAAAGGGGGGTTTTATGTATTAGATTGTGGAACTTTATATTTTTATATGACAATTTGGTTAAAAGTTATTTTACAACCGTTAAAATGTTTTTTTTTTCTTCAAGGTTTTGAATTGTATTTATGTGTTCTAAAGATAAAAAATTAATTAAATGACCAAAATACCTTCCTTTCTAAACTAATCAAGTTAACAGAATTTAATTGCAAACTACAAAGATATAATCCACAAATATTTTAAAGTGAAAACACAAACAAGAACCAAGAATATAATTTACTCACTAAAAATAAAAATTATTATCACACCAGCTAATCTACAAGATTTACTTAGACTTGCATAACATAACAAAAAAAAAAAAAAAACTCAGTCTTAAATCATCCTTAACCGTACCTTTCATACCACCCATACCTGCTGCCACCTCAGCACCACATCAGCTTTACCAACACCTTACCATCACCATCCCAATCCATCCTTACCCGTACCAATTCCATACCCCTCAAATTAATTAATTTAAAAAATAAAAGAAAAAGAAAAGAAGAAAGAGAAACAAGAGAGAGATAGATATAGAGAGAAAGGTGAGGTGGGGTGGCGTAGGGTGGGGTGAAGAGAGGGACCGGCATGGGGGTACCGTCCCTCTTCTCTGCCGGCCTTCTACCGCCTACACACGGTGGTGTTCCCCTTCGGTAAAGGGGTGGTACCGGTCTCCTACCAGTACCATTAAGAATGGCCTTATAAAAACAGTATTGAATCTCTTCTCTCATACTAGGGTAAGGCTGTCTCCATGGGGTTGGGCGGCTTGCAAGCCGCCAGCTTTGGAGGGTTGAGCGGGTATCGCTACTACTCCGGCGGGTTCAACGGGCTGGAGGGTTGAGCGGTCTCTTGAAGCCGCGGTGGGGTAGTGGTTTTGAGTGTATTGTGTGTGTGTGGTGTATGAGATAGTTGGAAAGGCTGAGTACTAATCAGAAAGGATTTTAAAGAGTTGATCGTGGAGTTGGAAAAAAGCTGATGTGGCATGTAGCGTTGAGAGGATTGAAAGGGTTGGATACGCTAATAAAAGGTCATTGTTATGCTTAGCAAAAAGCATCACGACACGTGTCTCGTAAAGTAATCTGATAAACATCTTATTTGTAATGGGAAACATCTTTTACCCTATATACATTTATCAAAATAAAAATTAAACCTTGCCCTTCAAGACCATCGAACCTGGTCCCTAAAAAATAAAAGCGAAAAGAAAACTCCAATCATCACCTAAATAACACTTAAAAACATCTTTAATGTTATGATGATGAAAAATAATATTACTTATAAACCATTGAACTATTTTATTAAAACGTAATATAAAATTTTTATAATCAACTGATCATCACTAATTTAAAAACAATTCATCTAATAAACATCATTAAACTTAAAATCACCATTTTGATACGTAAAACATTGCATTCCAAATCAATTAAATTATTACTGCATATCAATTTCAGAAGATAGTATGCATCCAAATAGAAAATAATTACATTGGCTTTCATAACACCCTTGTTGTTTATGCTTAACATAACACCCTTGTCCCAATAAAAGCATGGTTGTAAAACTCGGATTACTCGGCCGAGTACTCGGGGAGTACTCGGCCCTCGGACACCTACCGTGGCGATTTCATCAGACTCGGCCATATTCCTCGGCTAGCCGGCTACTCGGCCCAACTCGAAGATTACTCGGCCAACTCGGCGATTACTCGGCCAACCCGGCCGACTCGGTCAAACACGGTCAAAGGGTAAAAAGCTTAGGTTTTATCAAAAAAATCGGGTCCTCTTTTATTCTAGCAGCTACATCCAAAACGCACACTCAATTCATGAAATCGTACACCCTCTCTGACCCAAATCGAACATCTAGCAGCTAAAATTGAAATCGCACCCTCAAATCCAACCTCAAATCGCACCCAAATTGAACTTTTTTTGTTGGTGTGTTTAAACATGTATTTTGGATAAATTAAGACAATTATGTTGGTGTGTTTAAACATATATTTTGGAATTATGTTGGTGTGTTTAAACATATATTTTGGAATTATGTTGGTGTTTTTAGACATATATTTTGGATAATTATATATATAATTATAAAATATAAAATTTATATATAAAAAATCCAATCCGAGTACTCCGAGTACTCGCTACAAGGGGGTCGGCCGATATGGGAACGAGTAGCGAGTTTTGCAACCTTGAATAAAAGTAGATCAAAACAATTTTTGAAATGATTTGACATCTTCATTCAAGATTTTGACACTTTTTTTGTTGATAATATTCAAAACAAAGAACTACAAAAATCCTCAACATGCAACGGAAAAAAAACATAAGTACAAAAACGGGTTTTGGGTTGAAAATTTTGAGGCTCAGATCTGTAAACAATCGAACAAAGAGGATAAATCTGCCATGGCTGCAAACTTCCAGGTTGCAATGCCAAACAGAAAATGTTTCTTTCACATTACCATCCATCCAGGTTTACCATGCCAAGATGCAGATAATCTCAAACTTTGATCGAATCCACTCAGATGCATACAAATTCATCATCACTGCCTCTTAAAACCTGTTACAGATATCTCTGCTGGAGATGCTCTTAAGTTTTTCTTTTCTTTTTCTTTTTCTAACAATCGAACCGTACCCAATGTGGTCTGGGGATACCTCTTCCAAAAAAAAAAAAAAAAAAAACAATCGAACTGTAGGGACCCAGAGTGTTAATTTCACCAAACCACAAGGACCAAATACATAGTTTACTCGAATAGAAGTAATATAAAAGTTTTGTAAGGATATAGAAGTAATTCTCCCAGATATTAACATGGGCATATATGAAATTAACCCTATAAGGATTGTTGATTTGGTGAGAAAATCATTGGCCACAAAGAAAGATAATTGACCAAATAAGGTCAAAATCAGACTTTAGAAGAAGGCAACAACCCTTGAAAAACTCCACTTCATCTGCCTCATTTCTCTGAGTGGAATTGTTTACAGATTAATTTCGAATCAGATCCTCAGATCTAAAAACAAACTCGAGAACAAAGCGTTTACATTTTACCATTCCAAAAAGGTTTACTTTGGTTTGGTTGTTAGGCTCAGATCTGCAAATATGGAGTCTGACAAAGGGGATCGGAAACCGCCATGGCTGCAAACACCATTCGAGTTGCCCTGCCAAGATACGTGCCGAGTTTCACCCACTGCCAGAAACCTAATGCTCGGAAAATCGTTAGATGCAGAAAAAATCATCACAGCCTTGATATGTTTTTGGATGAACCATGGCGACGGCCTCCGATCTATTTCCAGATCGGAAAATAAAATCGAAAGCCGTACCAGAAGAATAACCAACAGTCGGATGAGTGCTCTCACTTCTTTACTTCGTATTTTTTTGCACTTCTAATTTGAACCTTCCTCTATATATATATATGTATAGTATTGAAACATTTGCCAATCGAGATAGAGATAGATATATAGATAGAGAGAGAGATCGAGAAAGAAGTAACTAACTGATCTCGATTGGCGTTATGCTTACTGCTGCTGTTATTCAGATCTAAAAAGGGATTTTGGGTTTATGACTGTGGATGCTCTAATTGAAGCAATGGGGGATGAAATCATTGGCTCAACATGAAGAGATATATTTGATCATGCAGTGGCAAAAGAGGAGAAATCACCCTTCAATAATCTCAACTTCTCCTTCGCCGGAGCCTCTTTCATTTTTTCCGAGCATATTTCCCCAAATTCAGACATCAACCAGAGTAATGCTATTTATAGATGGAATTTTGTTCCCAAGTTAACCCTGTGGACTGAATTCTATGGGCTCATGATGGGCCCAACCTAAATATCCAGTGGGCTGGAAATTGGACCAAATCAAATACAATAAAATAATAGAGATTATACTATTACTATTTTAAAATCTCAACTTCTCCTTCGCCGGAGCCTCTTCCAGAATTTCCGAGCATAATTCCCCAAATTTAGACTTCACCAGATTATGCTATTTATAGATGGAATTTTGTTCCCAAGTTAACCCTGATGACTGAATTCTATGGGCTCTATATGGGCCCAACCTAAATATCAAGCTTGGGCTGGAAATTGGGCCAAATAAAATGCCATTATACTATTACTAGATACATAATCGGATAAAGTTTCGAATGAGAAACATAACTTTTTAAGAAAACATGAGGACGAATATCAGTTACTCATCCGGTCAATAAAAGCGACTTTGACCGGTCCTCCCTTAGTAATCTCCACCCTCCCATTAATCGCGTCAATCTTGCATTTTCTTAAATTGACAAGGTTCTCGTAATGAACCCACCTCTAATCGGATATTCGGATTTTTTGTGCACCTCTATACATAACCACATGATACAAATCATCACAATTCTAAAGCTTAGCACTTGCGAAATAAAGTAATAAACACTTTCATGTTTAGTTTTACCATATATCATACGGCCCCAATTTTATGTGTTTGTACATTGATATTATATGTATAAATTTCAATGTCAATATGGTCAGTTGATGAAATTATGTGTACAAGGATAAGGCTTTGGGTGTACCTGGTGGAGAAACATAACCGATGGAGAAAATCTCTAGGGGTGGGTTTTATTTGGTTGCAGGTTCTGACGATATGTGTTGGGGTGGTTGTTGGTTTCGATGGAATAGATGAAGACATAAAATGGGGTGGGGTTGACTTGGTATGTTAGCTTGTGACAGAAGGGAGGGGTTTGTCACTAAGACCAAACTAACCTTCTATTTAAACTATTTCAGGGAATTGTGTAACGGTGTCAAGGCATGGGGACCAAAAACATGTGAAAATGCAAACCACGGGGACATTTCCTATAATTTTTTGAGTTTAGGGACGCACAATGCAATTTTGTGTAAACCACAAGGACCAATACCGTTTTAAGAGATCTATCGGCAAAGGGGATCAGACACCCCCATGGCTGCAATACCATTTCAGGTTGCCCCGCCAAGATACGGGCTGAGTTTTACCCAATGTGCTTATGATCAGAAATGTAATAATACAAAAAGAATATCATCAAGCTTCGATATTCTAATTACTGGTCGCAATGTCAAAGCAAAGAGACTATGAGGTCTCCTTTATTCCACATAAATCTGGATTGCCTCACCAAGATGCGGATGATCTTAAACTTTAACCGAATCCACTCAGATGTAAGCAAATTCATCATGGGAGCCTCGTAGAATCCATCAAATCTGAAAATAGCAATTTTCAACAAACCATAGGGACGAAAATTGAAGTTTACCAAAATAATAGTAAGACCATCAACATGATGTATTAAGCTGTTGATTATAATCTGTCTGTATGGATATAGATTCCCAGCTGAAGGATATTGCTTTCGAGAGACAATCATCGGCCACAAAGACGAGTGTTTGACCAAATAAAGTCAAAATCAGACTTTGTTATAAACAAAGGGGGGCAAGGGTAACCACCCTTAGAAACCATACCCCGTGATATCAGCCTCATGTTCTGTGAGTGGAGATGTTTCCTTTTTATATACTTTTTGCAGCAAAAGACAAGTTACGTAATTTCCGATGAGAGGCTCAGATCTGCAGATATGGATTCGGACAAAAGGTATCAAACACCGCCATGGCTGCAACATCATATGCGTTGCCCAGCCAAGATACGGGCCAACTTTCACCAAATGCCAAGAAACCTATGCTCATAATTGTTAAATGCAGGAGAGTATCATCAAAGCCTCAACGGTAAGACCTGCGATTATCTTTGGGTCAGAAAATGAAAATAAAGAGATGAATCTAAAGCAGTACCAAAAGCAATATTTGAGTTACAAAACCTTGGTTGTCCAGAAAAGCTAGCTTATCATCTGCCAACCTATTAGTTTGCCAAACACATCCCAAGTCCTGTAGAGATAAAGCCAACTGCATAAGCAGGTTTGGAAAAAACTTTGGTTTTCTTGCATAAAGCTCCCCTTTGAAAGTTTATTGAATAAGCCAACTTCCATATCATTATGCTACTACCAAACAGTCATGTATAGCCCACTGAAAAGGTTGTGAGGCCCATTAAGCTCATTAAGCTACTAACAAACATGCCCTGAATATTTCTAAACTTATCAGAATCACATAAGACAATTTTTAGATTTTTATGTGGCCAGGATTAGTCTCAAACCACCGTATCTTGATTAGCAAATTGCCAATGAGATAGTAACTTTTCCCCAAAAAAAAGGTGGTGTTCACTAAAAACCAAACTAAAGGAATCACTTGAAATTTATATCCACCTTAACAAAGAAGCCTTTCAACCCTCATAAAATTTTGTGACATTGTCAAGATGGAATAAAAATGTTTTAAAAAATGTGTAAAAGGGGGGTCAGTTGAAAAACATGAGGCTCAGATATCTAAACAATCGAACAAAGAGAAGGAATCTCCGCCATGGCTGCAAAAACGTACTGGTTGCAATGTCAAAGAACAGAGACCATGAGGTCATCTTTCTTCCACATAACCATCAAAGAACAGAGACCATGAGGTCATCTTTCTTCCACATAACAATCAAAGAACAGAGACCATGAGGTCATCTTTCTTCCACATAACCATCCAGATTGCCCTGCCAAGATGCAGATGATCTCTTAACATTGATCAAATCCACTCAAATGCAAACAAATCATCATCACAGCCTCTTAGCAAATTCATTAAATCTGAAAATAACAATTTTTAACAAACCCTTGGGACCAAGTTGAAGATTACTCAAATTATAATAATAGGGTTAATTTCATATATTCCCTTATTAAAACTGAAAATATCATATTAACAAGATCATCAACAAGGATGCTTGAAACCACAAGGATGGTGGTGGCATACTGGCAATAGGCCTAGGGGGATGTGGTTGGGTTCGAGTCCATGTGCTAGCATCCTGTGGCCTGGCTTAGTTTTAGATGGCCGTAACTTAATTATCAATTATCAAAATGCCAATGATGTAGTCTAGGCAAAGCCTAGATGAACCTTTTCCCCCCAAAAAAAACAAGGATGCTTGATAGAGTTTCCGAGCTGAAGGGTGATTGATTTCGAGAGACAATCATCGACCACAAAGAAGGATGTTTGACCAAATAAAAGTCAAAATCAGG
>CM058043.1:14925078-14965764 GCA_030169165.1 Centaurea solstitialis
TTTACTCAAATAATAATAACAATAATAATAATAACAGGATCATCAAGCTTCCAAGCTGAAGGGTGGTTGATTTAGGGTGACAATCATCGGCCACAAAGAGGGATGTTTGACCAAATAAAGTCAAAATCAGACTTTGGAATTAACAGAGGAGGTCAACCACCCTTATAAACCATCCCCTCTGAAATCAGCCTCATTTTCTCTGAGAGGAGTTGTTTACTTTTATAAAATCGAAAACATTAGACAAAGGGATCGAACACCGCCATGGCTGCACACACATTATTCGGGTTGCCCCGCCAAGATACGGGTCGAATTTCACCCAATGCACAGAAACCTAGGGTTAATGAGAGGGTTGGAGAAAAGCTTACGTGCGTTGGGAGGGTTGGATGCTGATAGCCCAAGTAGGAGCAATTTACGATAATTGATGCATAGAAACCATAATTTGCCCTTTTTTTCTTTCTTAAAAAAAAAAACATCGTAGCAAACTCTGAATCCAAATTTTGAGCAAACCTTAGGACCAAATCCATAATTCACATTTCCCAATTGGCTTCTTCTGTATACTTTTCTTCTTTTATTCTTCAAGGGTTGTTGACTAGAAAATGGGGGAAGAAATCATGGGGTCAGCAAGAGAGGGGCAACCACCCTTTTGAAACCTCCCATCTCTCTCGCCGGACCCTCTTTCCAATTTTCCCGAGCATGTTTCCCCCAATCTGTCTTCCTACTGACTGTGTTCTTTGTGTTTTATATAGTGAAAGTTTGTTTCTTTTCACCTATGTTTTGTTTTGTTGCTTATTTACCTTCTGAGGACTGGGCCTAGTGGGCTCATCAGAACCTTTTAAAAGCCCAAAAAAATCCAATATGGGCCAGTCATGTGAACCTGAATTAGAGATGGCCAAAACGGACCGGACCGGCCGGTTAACCGGTAACCGGACCGAGCCGTAACCGGTTAGGACTGGTCAGTCAACCGGTCCACACCATCATTTACAATTTTTGGCGTTTTTCATAGGACCGGTTAGGACCGGACCGGGACCGGTTAAGGACCGAACCGGGAAATTCAAAAAATATTACCGTTAAATATAGACGTTGGCTTCGATTTTCAGCATATATGACCGCTTTTTGGCTCCTTTTGATCCCATTTGCCATAAAAATAAGTGGTGTGGGGTTTGGGATGAATACCAACCTATAAACTTACGAAAAACGCAAAAAACGCAAAGTTCTCGTTATAATTCGTATTCGTTTTTGCAAGTTCTACTCTCTCGACTCCCTCTCGTATTCTAAATTTCTAATCTTTCAAGTTCCAAAATGGCCGACGAACAACACGATCCTAACGATCCTAACTTGACCTTTCTTTTGCAAGTTTATATAGTTGTAAAAAAAACGGTACTGATCCATAACCGGTTCTAACCGGTTATCTAAAGTAGCCTAACCAGTCCTCACCTTCGAACCATAGGATCGGACCGAACCGTAACCGTTACTCCTTAACCGATCCCGGTGTGTTACTGTTTAGGACCGGACCGATTAAGGACCGGTTATGATCGGCCCGAGACCGGTATTTGGCCATCTCTAACCTGAATACTCGAACACAATCATCAATGAGAAATTTAAATTTATTTGATGCTATTTTAATTTTAAGGTTACTTATAAGTAAAATTGTAGTTAGATACTTTCATAAAAAAGTCATTTATTGAAGGATTTGTAGAAAGTGTTTGAATTAACTTATTAGGCTATTAGTACCCAGTCTTCCTAACCTCACTGCCATATCAATTTTTCTCCAACCCTCCCACCCTCTCTGATTAGTACCCACAGAGGCAGATCCAAAAAATTTGGTAACGGGTGTCGAAATTTAGACATAATATAATATACATAAAATAAACACATATAGAAAAGATTTACGTTATATAATGTTGGTGATGGAAAATCAAACTTGATACGTATTGCATTTTTTTACTCTTTACTCTTTTCAAGTAGTAGAAACTAGAAACCACAAGGGTGGTGGCGAACTAGCAAAAGGCATGGGGGGATGTGGTGGAATATCTCCTATCAATCCGGTTCAAGTCAAGATGTCAACGTTCTGTGGTCAAGCTTAGTCTCAGACGGTCGTTTTTTAATTTCAAAATTGCCAAAGATGTAGTCTAGGCAAAGCCTAGATAAACTTTTCCAACAAAAAAAAAAGTTTCAAGGAGTAGACCTAGGTTGAGGAATATCATGCATTACAACCGCTAGCATATATTTTCAACATAGGACATTTCAATTGTTTCGGTATTTGGCTATTGACATTTTTTCAAAATATTTCTTTCTTCTAGCTAAATAACAAAACAATTAACACCAAATGACTATATTTAATAATCAAACATCAATTAATAAATTCTAATCTTAAAAATTAATTAAAAAATTATGTTTATATCATTAAGACTAATTTAATTACATAACAAAGGCAGAAAGGTAAGCACGAATTGGCTTAAAATTGATAGACTAATTTACTCTTATGGAATTATGAGCCAACTTGATTTATCATGAATTGGGCCAAGGAATCTAGAAGTGGTCAAAACCTTTTTCTGTTTGGGGGTCAAAGTATTGAACTTTTTGTAGAAATTTTTTTTCTATATTTTTCTATTATTTATGGGGGTCATATGACCCCCATCTCATAGCCATACATCATTTCCTGGGTACCCAACCCTCCAAACCCCCTCACTTTTTATTTAAATAAAACACACCACACATACACCACACAACACACACAAAATCAACAGCCCGCCTATTAAACAAGCGATGTGAAGATGTCGGTCACAACCCCAGCCCGCTGAACCCGCCGGAGGCGTAGCCGTACCCGCCCAACCTGTCAAAGCCGGCGGGTTGGAAGTCGCTGAAGCTAAGGGCCGCTACCCACGGGCTTTGGTGGGTTGGGCGGGTACGCCTCCGGCGGGTTCAGCGGGCTGGGGTCGTGCGCGGCATCTCCACACCGCTTGTTTAATAGGCGGGTTGTTGCTTGTGTGTGTGTGTGGTGTGTTTTATTTAAATAAAAAGGGAGAGAGTTGGGTACTAATCAGAGAGAGTTCCAAACTATTCTAACAAACCAACCACTTTTCAATATGTTTGAAAGCATTAGAATTAAAATGTACTTAATATGATTATTGGTTCAATATAAAATTGATTACTTTCTGATGCTAATGGAAAAGTTTTTAAATCATACTTTTTATTGTTATAGTTATTGTTTGTTGGCCCATCGGTTAGAAGGTGCAGACGCTAGAACTGAATGTGGAAAGTATGGAAAAACGATACACTCCAAAATGTGTTTTAGGAAAACATTTACCAATAGTTTGTTTAAATGTTTGAGGGACGATTTTCTTCCTGGATGAGCATAAAATAGTTGAGAAGCTTACCCATTAAGATGCAAGATTCATGGTAAGATCTTAATTATAACGTTTACCTTATTCATTGAGCATTACAATGATCAAAAGGTGGGAATAGAGAGTGTTACCAAGTAAGTGGTGGAAACAACATTTACCTCATAAGAGTTTACAGGGTTTAAAGATTCTTACGAACATCTATTTTCATGACTAAGAATATTACACAATAAAGTATAAGTGAAAGATCACGACTCTCACCCAATAAATGCATTGTCAATTTTGCATGTTAATCAATATGGTAAGTTAGTGCTCATAAAAGCCAAGTCTAAAATAACTAGAACAACCATGCTAACAAGTTAGTGCGCATTTTGTGGCCAGACTTAGTTTCAGACGGCCGAATTTAATTTCAGTTTCGAATTGTCAAAGATATAGTCTAGACGAACCTTATCCAAATTAAAAAATTAGAATATGCAAAAAACTAAATTTGATGGCTAACTAATTACAAGGTTGGGCTCCATTAAAAAAAATCGAGTTAACATTATAAATAAGAAAAAAGAATAATTTTAACACAAAAGTGAAACCATAAACATCGTACATGCAAGTATTTCTTTCAAAAGACCCAATCCATAATTTTCATATAACCACATGGACAAAATTTGTAATTCCTTCATCGGGATCTTTTTGGTTTGGTTTTCAGCTCGAATCTTCAAATCTGGAATCCGCCAAAGGGGATCAAACACCGCCATGGCTGCAATACCATTTCAGGTTGCCTTGCCAAGATATGGGCAGAGTTCCACCCAATGTGCAAAAACCTACGATCAGAAATGTAAATTTACATAAGAACATCATCAAGCTTTAGTATTCTTTTGGCAATGATCTCAAAAGCATCTCCAACAACATTTTTTGATAAAACTAAGAACCCTAGTAAACAACTCAGGTTAAAAAATCATTGCTTGAAATCTTTCTTGAAACATGTTAGATCCCATTTTCCAACGTCTTTCCGAAAAGCCAATAATTTCTTCAAAAATCGCCAAAATTATCACGGTGGTATTGCTTTTTCCAAAAATCATGTCTAGCTTAGTTTGTCTCCCTAAGGGCGGTAACATCCTGGGAGGCTATGGATGAGATCTCATTCTACCTGGATTTGATTCCAATGGGAGTCGATTTGAGGGCATGAGGAGTAGAGCCAAAGGACGGTACCGCCGAGGAGGTGTACGTTTGTGTGTTCGTCGTTATCGTTCGTTGGTTCGATGCCGGTATGCCTTCAAAAAAATTTGATTTCCCCATAAAAGACGTTGACAAATTAATGAAATGATTTTAAAAAGTGTAAAATGGATTGGGTTAAAAAATGTGAGGCTCGGATCTGTAAACAATCAAACAAAGAGGATAAATCTGCCATGGATGCAAATTTCCAGGTTGCAATGTCAAAGAAAAAAAGACCATCAAATCTTGTTTCTTCCACATTACCATCCAGTTTACCATACAAAGATGCAGATAATCTCAAACTTTGCTTGAATCCACTCTGCAAACAAATTCATCATCACAGCCTCTTCGAATTCATTAAATCTGAAAATGGCAATTTTCAACAAACCATTGGAATGAAAATCGTAATTTTCCCAAATAATAATAACAAGAGGAAGAAGAAGAAGAAGAAGATCATCAACAAGCATGAAGCTGTTGACTATAAGTTGTCCGTATGGATAAAGCTTTAAAGCTAAAGGGTGGTTGATTACGGGTGACAATCATCGGCTGCAAAGACAAATATTTGACCAAATAAAGTCAAAATCGGACTTTGGTATGAGCAAAGGGGGAAACCACCCTTGAAAACCATCATTTTAATCCCCTCTGAAATCAGCCTCATGTTCTCTGAGTGGAGATAATTCAGATTATATGCTTTCTGCAAACCACTGGTCTGGAATCAGACAAAGAGAATCAAACACCGCCATGGCTGCAACACCATTTGCATTGTCCCGCCAAGATACGGGTCAAGTTTCACCCAACACCCAAAAACCTAAGCTCGGAAATGTTGAATGAAAAGTGCATCATCACAGCCTCCACGGTAGACCTCCAATGATCTCTGTGTCAGAAAATTAAAACAAAGAGATGAATCGAAAGCCGTACAAAAGGCTACAAAACCTTGATTGTCCAGAAAACCAATGCAAGAACTCCCACCATAAACTCAAAAGTGAAGTTACATTAATCATTTTCTTTTGATTACCAAAAAACACAATAACTGCAAATTTTGAGCAAACTTTAGGGACCAACATAACTCGATTCCGATTCCGATTCCAATTCCAATTCCAATACCGGGTCACAAAGTGGCAAGAGAGGGGCAACCATCCTCAAGGAACCTCCAATCCCCCTCGTTGGAGCCTCTCCCATTTTTTTCTGAGCATTAAAGATGGTTTCAAATTTATTAATGTCATAAAAGTTTAACTTAATTATAAAGCAAAGTAATACTTGAATACCTTCAAGAAACAATACCATTTTAAAAAATTGGATCAACGCTTACTAATACAAAAACTAAATATATATAGAGGAAAGTTCAAATGGAAACTCATTTTTCAGTGTGAACATGAGGATGGCCAAGGGCGCGCTACATGACCACACTTGGGTTCAGGTGAGAATGAAATTTATCGTGGAAAAAGATACGAGCTTTCCACCCTTGGATCAATCGCAAATCACAGAACACGCTCCTCCACACCAATGGGTTATATTAGGTTAATTCCCTTCTAAGATGCAATACATGGTGAGCACCAGATTAAAAGTGATCAACGATCCGATCCAATTCTCACCTTCAACCCTACTCTATGAGAGTAATTGGGTAACTTTTGTACAATGGAATTAAGAGGATGAATCCGCCATGGCTGCAAACTTACTGCTTCATTACCCACCAAGATGCGAATCATCTCTAACTTTGATCCCATCCACTCAGACGCAAACAAATTCATCATCACAGCCTCTTGGAATCCATCAAATTCGAAAATAGCAATTTTTAACAAACCATAAGGACGAAAATCATAGTTTACTCGAATAATAACAATAATAATAATAATAACAGGATTATCAACAGCAAGCATGAAGCTGTTGATTATAAATTTGTTTGCTCATTGATAAAGAGTCTGTGCTGAAGGGTGGTTGATTTCGAGAGACAATCATCGGCCACAAAGCAAGATGTTTGACCAAATAAAGTCAAAATCAGCCTTTGGAATGAACAGAGGGGGGCAACCACCGTTAGAAACCATCATCTTAATCCCCTCTGAAATCAGCCTCATGTTCACTGAGTGGAGTTGTTTACTATTATAAATCGAAAACTAGAGGCTCAGATCTGCAAATCTGGAATCGAACAATTAGGGATCAAACACCGCCATGGCTGCAACCCCATTCGGGTAGCCCCGCCAAGATACAGGTCGAGTTTCACCCGATGCCCAGAAACCTATGCTCGGAAAGTGTTAAAATGCAGAAGAGTATCATCACAGCCTCGATGGTAACGACCTCCAATCATCTCCAAATCCGAAAATGAAAACAAAGAGATGAATCAAAAGCAGTACCAAAACATCATACCAAAATAAGTTCATAAGCACTTTCAAATAAGCACTCCCAACCAGCCCCTAAATGTATAAGATAGAAGCAGTTTACGATAATTGAAGCATAGAAACCATAACTTCCGTTTTTCTTTAAGAAAACCATTGGAGAAAACTTTGAATCCAAATTTTGAGCAAACGTTAGGGACCAAATCCATAATTCAAGTTTCCCATTTGGGTTCATCTATGTGCTTTCTTTGCTCATCAAGGGTTGTTGATTATTGGCAAAAAATGGGGGAAGAAATCATCGGCTCAACATAACCTGATTTCGGATCATGTAGTGGCAAGAGAAGGCAACCAGCCTCCAGAAACCTCCCGTCTCTCTCGCTGGAGCCTCAACTATTTTTTTCCGAGCATATTTCCCCCAAATGGAAGTTCTAAATTTAGGTCCCGGTTGTCTGTTAACAGTTTCATTAAGAGGCAGCCTCTGAATCATTATGAGGTAAATCATGTTTGGCAAAAACTGGTTTTGTATCCTGGACCTTCCTTAAGGAAGGTCCAGAATAAAACTGACACAAAACAAAATTATGTATTGAAGTGCTCAATTGCGTAAGATGTTTTGTAGCATCCCGCGTACATATCTAGTTGGCATTGCATTGATGCAGATGGTCTAAGCGTTCAAATCCACTTCTCACACAATCATTCGCTATGAGAATATTTGGGTTTTGCTTGGTTTGGTTTTAGGGTTTTAGGCTCAGATCTGCATATCTGGAATCCGAAAAAGGGGATCAAAGACCGCCATGGCTGCAATACCATTTCAGGTTGCCCCACCAAGATGCAGGCTGAGTTCCACCCAACGGGCAGAAACCAATGTGCATATCTGGAATCCGACAAAGAGGATAATTCTGACTATATGCTTTCTGCAAACTGCAGATCTAGAATCAGACAAAGAGAATCAGACACCGCCATGGCTGCAACACCATTCGGGTTGCCCTGCCAAGACATGAGTCAAGTATCCAAGTAAAGTAATACTTGAATACTTTCATTGTGAACTATATGGAAAACTATATATATATATATATATATATATAGAGAGAGAGAGAGAGAAAGAGAGGAAAGTTCAAGTGGAAACTCATTTTTCATTGTGAACGTGAGGACGGCCGATAGCGCGCCACATGACCATACTTGGGTTTAGGTGAGAATGAACTTAATCGTGTAAAAGGATAAGAGATTTCCACCCATGGATCAATTGAAAACAACAGAACACACTCCTCCACCTCAATAGGATGTATTAGATTAAGGCATTGTTTGGTAAAGAATAAGCTAGCTTATAAGTTAGCAGTCAGGTACATGTCTGGATGGACCATAAGCTAGCTTTTTGAAAAGCTACTCTCACTAGCATTTTGGTGACTTATGAGGCTTATTATTTTTTTTATTCCAAATATACCCCTGCTAAGTTTTACACTACCTATTTTTAAACATGCCTTTTTTTGTCATTTTACGAACATAAGCTACCTTATGACCTTACTTGAACAGGATCTGTTCTATAGGCTCGTACCACTGTATTTTTGATTCCTAACAGTCATAAGCAACCTTATCAGCTAGTTTTTGCCAAATGCATCTTATTCATCAGCTAGCTTATCAGCTAGTTTGCCAAACATAGCCTAATTCCCTTCTAAGATGCAATACATGGGTGAGCACGACATTAAAAGTGATCAACGGTCTCGTCCACTTCTCACCGTAAACCTTAAACCCTACTCTATGAGAGTAATTGGGTCACTTTTGGACTTTTGGTTTTAGGGTTTGGGGTTTTAGGCTCAGATCTGCAAATCTGGAATCTGACAAAGCGGATCGGACACCGCCATGGCTGCAACACCATTTCAGGTTGCCCCACCAAGATATGAGTCGAGTTTCACCCAATGTGCAGAAACATATGATCAAGCTTTGATTTTCTAATAAGTACATAAATCCTCGTATAGCATGCAAAAAACAGAAGGGTAGTTCAGTAACTTCTAGAAAGGAGTTTTGTCTTGCATTGATGTGAATGGTCTTAGATCCCACTTTCTATCACTATAAAGAAAAAGTCAATTTCTTTCAAAAAGATTGCTTTCTCCCAGAAAAGATGTTGAAAAATAATTTCTTTCAAAAAGCTTTAGAAAGTTTAAAATGGGGTTGAGTTAAAAAATGTAAGGCTCAGAGTTGTAAACAATCGAACAAAGAGGATGAATCCGCCATGGCTGCAAAACTTACTGGTTGCAATGTGAAAGAAGAGAGACTACGAGGCCTTCTCTCTTCCACATTACCATCCAAATTGCCCTGCCAAGATGCGAATGATCTCAAATTTTGATCGAATCCACTCACATGCAAACAAACTCATCGTCACAGCCTTTTAGAATTCATCAAATCTGGAAGTAGCAATTTTTAACAAACCATAAAGACGAAAGTAGTAGTTTACTCAAATAATAATAACAAAATCATCAACAAGTATGAAGCCGTTGATTATTGTTTGTATGTTATTTTTATTTAAAATATAATTAAATAAGGGGGAAGGACATATGTGTGAGTTATTGAAGTTTAAAAGGAGATCGACGTAATATTAAAGTTTACAAGGACATATGCGTAATATCCCAAGTTTTTAAGGACATGAATGAAATTTTCCCTTTGGGTAAAGCTTCCCAGCTGAAGGGTGGTTGAATTCAGGAGACAATCATCGGCCCCATAGAGAACGATGGTTGACCAAATAAAATCAAAATCAGACTGTGGCACGAACAGAAGGGGGCAATCACCCTTAGAAATCACCATCCCCTCTGAAATCAGCCTCATGTTCTCAGTGGAGAAGTTTCCTCTCTATGTACTTTTTGCAACTGAAGGAACACTTTGGTGTCGTTTGCTTTTTAAGAGGTCTGAAGTCTGATTTCACGTCTAAAAGATAAGAGGTGGATGGTGCTACACCTCTTAAAATTTCAGAAGATGGTAAGAGGTTTTTTGGATCTTTTCTTAAAAATAAAACAAACAATTTTAAGTCTGCAAACCTCTTAATTTTCGGACTTAAAAGAGGTCTTAAGAGGTTTTTTTTTTAACAAATAGCCCCTTTGTAATTTCCAGCAGATCTAGAATTAGACAATGGGGATCAAACACCGCCATGGCTGCAACACCAATCGGATTGCCCAGCCAAGATACGGGTCGCATTTCACCCAATGCTCAGAAAAGGATGCTCGTAAACGTTAAATGCAGAAGAGCATCATCACAGCCTCAACGGCAAAGACCTTCAATTATCTCCAGATCAGAATATGAAAACAACGCGATGAATCGAAAGCAGTACCAGAAGCCATATTTGATGTACAAAACATGGTTGTCTAGAAAAGCAGCAACTCCCACCATAGAACTCATAAGTGAAGTTGTGTTAATCTTTTACCCTTCACCTTCTCCTCTAATTACCATAAAACACATTAACCAGCGTCTTTCTTTTACAAAAACTAATTCTTGTTACTTGTATATTTAATCAGAAAAATATATATATAGAAAGCTTATACTACAACTATGAGAGTAATTGAGTTACTTTTGGTTTGGTTTTAGGGTTTTAGGCTCACCATGGCTGCAATACCAATTTAGGTTGCCCCGCCAAGATACGGGCCTACTTTGACCGAATGTGCAGAAACCTATGATCAGAAATGTAAAAATACAGAACAATATCATCAAGCTTCTGATATTCTAATTAGAGGGTGTTTGGGATTGCTTATTGAAACTCCTTATTTGCTTATAATGGAGCCTGCCAGCAAATAGGAGTTTTGGGTGTTTGGATAAAAGGCTTATAATGGAGCCACCTAACAAATTAGAAGTTCTTTAAGAAGTCAAAATCATTTAGGGTGCGTTTGGTTGTGGAAAACTGCTTTCATTTTTTTTTTGGAAGGGTGTTCGAGCCTATGGCCCGACTAATCCCGGCAAGATCAGAGCTAAAGCATTCCCCTTTGTAAATGTCCACAGATTCGAACCCAGGTTAGGCGCTATGAACCCCCCAAGCCTTATCCACTCCACCACAACACTAATAGACAACTGCTTTCATTTTCTTAGAAAACGTTTTTAGGAAATGGAGTTGAGTTTTCATTTTCAGTTTTCTATGAAAATTTTAGAAAACGTGTAAACAATGGAACAAAGAGGATGAATCCGCCATGGCTGCAAACTTACTTACTGCTTCATTGCCCTGCCAAGATGCGGATAATCTCTAACTTTGATCCAATCCAATCCACTCAGACACAAACACATTCATCATCACAGCCTCTTAGAATTCATCAACTCGAAAAGAGCAATTTTTAACCAGAGGATGACACATTACACATGGCATGCTAGTTGTATTTATTATATATAGATTTCCCTCAAAGAAGCAATACGAGGGTGAGCACGTGATAAAAAGTGATCAACAGTCTCCTGTCTACTTATGCTTCTCACCAGTCATCAGGTCACTTTTGGTTTTAGGGTTTAGGGTTTTCGGCTCATATCTGCAAATCTAGAATCCGACAAAGGGGATCAGACACCACCATGGCTGCAACACCATTCAGGTTGCCCCGCCAAGATACGAGTCGAGTATCACCCAATATGCAGAAACGTATGATCAGAAATGTATTTTAGAATATGATCAAGCTTCGATATTCTAATTAGTACATAATTCCTTGTATAGTATGCAGAAAACAGAAGGGTAGTTTCGTAACTTTTAGAAAGGAGTTTGCATCCCTCTTTCTATCACCATCAAAAGAAAATAATTTCAGACCTAATTCTTAAAGGTAAAACAAAGAGTAGTCTGCAAAACCTTAGTTTTCAAACTTATAAGGTTTTAAGAGGTATTTTGCCTCTCTGCAATTTCCAGCAGATATAGAATCGGACAAAGGGGATCAAACACCGCCATGGCTGCAACACCAGTTAGATTGCCGCGCCAAGATACGGGTCACATTTACTTGTATATTTGATTAGAAAAATTATAGAAAACCTTTAAAAACACACACACACACACAGTAAGTAAACTATATGAATAGCATGGAACAATTTGCAAGCAACTGTTCATCAAAGCAAGTCTAAGTAATTAAAACAAGTAAACAACCATGTTATACGTTTAAGAATATGTAAAAAAAACTAAATTCAATAACCAATTACATGGTTGGATTCCGATGAAAGGTTGAGTTAACATGATGCAAGAGGATGAACAATTTTCACACAAAAGTGAACCATGATGACCTTGTAATTATTTCTAGAGGACCCAATCCATAATTTTCACATAACCACATAAAAGAGATTTCTACGCTAGGATCAATCGTAAATGACAGAACATGATCCTTCACACCAATGGGATGTACTACATTAACTCCCTTCTAAGACGCAATTCATGGATGAGTATGAGATTAAGGTGTCGTTTGTTTTTTAAGAGGTCTGAAGTATGATTTCACATCTATGAGAGTAATTTGGGTTGCTTTTGGTTTGGCTTTAGGGTTTTAGGCTCGTATTTGCAAATATGGAATCCGACAAAGGGGATCAAACACCGCCATGGCTGCAACACCATTTCAGGTTCCCCCGCCAAGATGCGGCCAAGTTTCACCCGATGTGCATAAATGTATTTAAGAATATCATCAAGCTTCGATATTCTAATCAGTACATAATTCTTTGTATAGTATGGAGATGATAGAGGGATAGCTGATAGCTTATAAGATAGCTTGCAGATAAACTATGTTTGACAAAAACTAGCTTATGAGTATGTAAAATAACCAAAATGGCTATCTTGGGGTATGATTATTAATATTGATAAGATTATAATCGAAAAAAACTACAAAAAGCTCCTGGAACGCCACTCCAACTAGCGTTTCAGTAAGCTAACTTATGGTCCATGCAAACATGTACTAGCTTATTAGCTCGTTTATCTTTGACAAACACAGAGCCTTGGTCTTGCATTGATCAAGATGGTTCTAGATCATACCTTCTTATCACCATAAAAAAAAGCCAATACATTGCAGATGCTCAAAGGGAAATTGACTCAAAAGGTATAAAATTGTGGGATTTTGTTGAAAAATGTGAGGCTCAGATGTGTAAACAATGGAACAAAGAGGATGAATCCGCCATGGCTGCAAACTTACTGCTCATTGCCCTGCCAAGATGCGAATCATCTCAAACTTTGATCCAATCCACTCAGATGGCATTCAAATTCATCATCACAGCCTCTTAAGAACCATACATTGTAGATGCTCAATGATCATTTATATATGGCCAAAAACCATAAATAAAAGGGTTAAGTACACGAAAATGTATCCAACTTGTCACGAAAAACATCAAATCTATGACGTTTTTAAACGTTAAGAAACAAAAGTATAGTTTACTCTAATCAGAATCGAAGGGTTGTTGATTAGATTTCTATAGAAAATCATCGGCAACAAAGAATAACATTTGACCAAATAAAGTCAAAATCAGATTTTGCTATAAGCAGAGGGGGGCAAGGGCAACAACCCTATAAACCATCTATCTCCATCCCCTCTGAAATCAGCCTCATATTCTCTGAGTGGAGCTGTTTACATTGCAAAATTCAAAAGCATACCTTTCTATCGGCTTTCTGAACTCCAAAATACAGATTAATTTTGGATTAAAGAGGCTCAGATCTGCAAATCTGGAATCGAAAAAAGGGGATCAGGCACCGCCATGGCTGCAAAGCGTTTGCCCTGCCAAGATACGGGCTGAATTTCCCCAGTGAACGAAACCCTATATATGCTCGGAAAAATGATAAATGCAGAATAATTATAATCATCACAGCCTCGATATATTTTTCTGTAAGTATGGGAACAACCTCCGATCTATCTATCTATCTATCTATCTCCATAGATATCAAACAGATGATGAATAGAAAGCAAAGGAATCCATAATTTCATGTAAACCACAAAGACCAAAAATGTAATTCACTCTGAATAATATATACATATATATATAGAGGAAGGTTCATGCGAAAGCATATCGATTTAAGAGAACGTGAGAGCAATCTCAGCCACTCGTCTTGGGTTACGATAGACGTGATCGCGGAGGATTGACGCGATTCATGAGAGGGTAGAGATTATTAAGGCGAGGGATAGAGGTAACAGATCTCGATTGACATAATGTTTTATTTTTGTTTGTTCAAAGGGATTTTGATTATTATTCACCACTGCAGTTTGTGGATGCTCTTATTAGTGAATAATTGGGGGATGAAATCATTGGCTCAACATGACCTAATTTCAGATCATGTAGTGGCATCAGAGAGGCAGTTCACCCTTAGAAATACCGCCGGTCTCTCTCGCCGGAGCCTCTTCCATTTTTTCCGAGCATTTTTCCCCCAATTGATCCATCCTCCGGCTGCTCTTTGTATTCATTTGGGATTTTTACCTTTGGAAGACTTGTTTGTTGGGCTCCTCAAACCATTTTAATAGCCCAAATAATTTTATCTTTGGAAGACTTAATGGGGGCTTTGTACTTGGGCCCGGTTATGGAAGCAGTAGTAGAAATGATCAGATGGGTTCAGCCCGGCCTAACCAATCAATCAACGGACCAGTTACTTGATTGAAATCCTTAACTGTTCCTTTTTTATGCATTTTGCATAACTAATTCTGTAACCGGTTATAACCGTAACCGATATTTTTTAAAAAGGTTAATCTTTCGACCTTTTTTGGCATTTTAACCCCCAAACACACTATAAGGGGGCGTTTGGTTGGGGGTATTGAGCAGTCAGGAATGGGAATGATAATGAAAACTGCTGTTTGGTTTGATATTATATAATGGAATCATTCCTGCAGATCCATTAATTTTCATTCCTGACCAAATTGGGGGGAATGAAATTTTTATTTCTACTTGGTTCTTTTTTTCACCCATTGTTCCATTTATGGATGTTAAATGAAATATCTTTTGTATTTTCAAGATGGAAAAACATATTTTTTCAATATGAATCAATTTTTCATTGATTATAGTGGGTTAACCAAACAGCATCAATGCAATGCTCATTCCTATTCACATTCTCCTGCATTCCCATTTTCATTTTCATTCTCATTCCTTGAAATGAACCAAACGCCCCCTAAATTACATTTTTATTGACACACTTGAAAATACATTTTGATTTTCAATCGAATACATTTAAATACGCTTAAAATAAGTGTCAAATACAAAATGGGACCGGTCTCGGACCTGGTCGGGATTGCTTTGGTGGAAGTATCATAACTACCAATCCCAAGTGGTCCCGTGCTGGACCGGCCCTATTTAGCCGTCTCTAGTTTGGACATTCAGTCAATTCAGATTGAATAAAATCATTAGAATATGTACCAATTTTTGACAATTTTTTAAAAAATGGATAATCAAATATTTTGACAAACTTTTTAAAATTAGATAATCAAGTATTTTAGACAAAAATAAAAGTGCTACAACAAAACAAATCATTCTAAATAGAGAAAACATGAGATAGGTGATTTCATCTATATCTGTCGATTGATGGATAGCATCTTATTTTTGTCCTTGTTTTATATATATGGCTTGATTTATTTCAGGTAACCAAAAAACTAATTTCCTTTGTTAGAAACAAATACTCATTTTTTAGTAGAAAATTCATTTCCAGTATGTTAACTAGAAAATCTGTTTTTTTTTTAACAAGAAAATTTTATTCCAGGTTTGTTGATTTTATTTGCAGTAAAACGTTGCACCGGCAATCTAAAAGGCAGCCAACCAGACATGTCAAATTGCAGTTTCATGACATAACATGTATCTTCTTGTTTAATTATATCATCTAAGTTTCTCCCGTTTTACTTAGAGTGTTGTACACATTACTTGGTTCAATTGTCAAAAAAATCACTTGGGTGATTAAACTAGCAGCCCGGTCTATAAGGTAAGAAACTTGGTTTTTAAAAACTATTTATGAACTTATTTTTAAATTTATCGTTAAGTATTATTTAAACGCATTTGATCGAAGACTTTTTTAATTTGAAATGCACTTTTATTATAGGTGTAATATAATAAACACACGTTTCTTAGTGTAATTGGTTGACCAAATTGAATAGTCTTAAATATATCTGGTTGACCAAATTTCTTATAACAAAACTTATTTTTATAGTGAATGATCAAACCCAATTATAATAAAAACCCGTTTCTTAGTGTATGTGATTAGGCCAAGCATAAAAAAATGTATTTGTTAAAAATCAATTTTTTAAAAAGTGGAATCGAGTTGGACCTGGCCTAAGAACGAAACCAGTTCTTATACTCATACCTCATGGTCCATACACCTTACCTGCCCCTTTGTAGTTGGGTAGGGACCAGCGGCAGACTCACCCTACTAAAGGTGGGCAGACTCACTTAATTGCCAATTTCATGAAATATTTTGGGTAAAAAATATTTTTTTACTCGTATGTCGTTAATTCCTCTCGATCATTTTCGATGGTTCCACCCAGTGGTTTGATTCGCTTTAGAAAACCCAGCTCTATTGCTTAAAGGTCGTTCTTCCTATACTCATTACTGTTAGTTTTTGCAATCTTGAATATACATTGTTAAATATGTCTTGATTTCTTGTTTTAGTTTTATACACATTCAAACCAATTCATCTAGAATAAAATTATATAACTTAAATAATATTTTTTGCTATTTGGTTAACCAAATACAATATATAAATAGCCAAAATCGAAATTCGCCTTATTTGGTTAACCGAACTGCTAAACATGCAACTTGAATAACTCGAAACCGTTTGGTTTGGATGAGTTATTCAGTTTTGAAATTTTGTTATACCATAGGCCTAGGCCTGTAAACGAACCGAACGAACACGAACGGGGCATGTTCATGTTCGTTTGTTTAAGTTTAAACGAACACGAACACGAACACGAACACGAACGCTTAACCGAACGAAAAATCATGTTCGTGTTCGTTCATTTAGCACATGAGGGTGTTCATGTTCGTTTGTGTTCGTTCATTAAACTCTTAAACGAACGGTTCACGAACGTAAACGAACACAAATGAACATAAACGAATATAAGCGAACAAACATTAACAAACGAACATGAACAACGGAAAATCCTACATAGGATGAAGTTTTTACCCGAGAGGAGAGAGGTTTTGTAGTATTTTTTAAACTTTATTTAAAACATAGTTAAATAATTAAATTACTTAATAAATAATATACAATAAATAAATAAATAATTATATATACTAATATAAATGAACGAACATAAATAAACGAATATAAACGAACGGTTCACGAACGTAAACGAACGATGGTTCACGAACATAAACGAACGAACATAACCGAACGTTCACGAACATAATTGAACGAACGAGGACGTTGTTCGTGTTCGTTCGTTTATTTAAACGAACGTAAAATTTTGTTCGTGTTCGTTCGTTTATTAAACGAACGAACATAAACGAACTTCCCGCCGCACAAAATCACGAACGGTTCATGAACATTCGGTTCGTTTACAGGCCTACATAGGCCCCAATAATCCAAGTTTCTAGATTCATCACTGGCCGGGACCATTTATATATATGTACTATTTGGGACCGGGATTGACTTGAACTTATTGCTATGGGAGGATAATGGAGAGGAGTGAAATAAGTGAGGATGATGATGATTGTAATATGTTGAAGTGAAGCAAGAAATAGTTTATATTAATGAACCTTCAATATGAAATTTTCATTCTTTCAGACGTTTGATAGTTTACAAAAACAAACATGTTAATTGATTTAGATTTTAGATTTTAGCACTAACTCTTAAAATTTAGAGGTGAAATTATATTTCAGACGTCAACACCTTACAAAACAAACGCCACCTTAATCTTTTTTAACACCACCACTTAAAATTCAGAAGTGAAAACAAATTTAGTCTTTAGAATCACTTAAAAATCAAACATCAATCTTAATCATTTTTACTTTATCCGTATGCAATTAGAAATGTTGAAGTAGAATTAGATATGGGCCAGTCCATCTCAAAAGGTGTAAAAATCCAGTCCCCAAAACGTAAATACGCAACAAAAACTGGGTAAAATGGTAAAACGCAAACTCATTTCCGACTATAAGCACAAAAAGCACAACCGGAAGTTGATTTGGGGGAAAGATGCTCGGAAAAAATGGAAGAGGCTCCGGCGAGAGAGACCGGCGATATCTCGAGGGTGAATTGCCTCTCTCATGCCACTACATTTCCTTCATATTGAGCCAATGATTTCATCCCCAATTATTCACTCCACAAAATACAGTGGTGAATAACCAAAATCCCTTCCAAGATCAAAACCAGAAGAAGAAGAAGAAGAAAGAAGATGTTAATCGAGATCCATTGTCTCTTTTTCTCTCTCTCTCTATATATATATATAGGGGTGGGTTTAAATGTGAACCACTTTTTGGTTGAGAATGTGAGGATAGCTGAGAGCGTGTGACACGTGGTGGATGAACATTTGAACTTTCCTCTCTCTATATGTATAGGTGGGTTCATACATGAACGTTTAAATCATGTAGGATTGATGCGATTCATGGAGGGTGGAGATGATTATTAAAGGAGGCTGACCCGGTCAAAGTCAGACGAGTGATTGAGAATAGAAGTCATGTTTCTCGCATGAACCTTTCTTTATATTGAAAACAACTTATGCCTTTTTTGTTGTTGGTGAGAATGCTCATCAAGTGTTTGTGAAAATGTATCGAAGCTGTGATGATATTTTTCTGCATTTAACATTTCCGAGCATGGATTCCGAACGTCGGGTAAAACTCGACCCGTATCTTGGCGGGGCAACTCGTTGCAGCCATGGCGGTGTCTGATCCCCTTTTTCGGTTTCCAGATTTGCAGATCTGAGCTTCTTAACACAAATTAAGCTGTGTTTTCTTGTTTAGAAATGAAAATGTAAACAAATCCACTAAATGAATATGAGGCAATTTCATAGGGGATGGTTTATAGGGTTGTTGTTCCCCGTTGTTTATAACAAAGTCTGATTTTGACTTTATTTGGTCAAACATCTTTCTTTGTAGCCAATGATTTTATCATCATCAGGTCATGTATAGCGATCACACTAACTAACAGTTACTTCATAGCTGTTGCTGTTGATCTTGGAGATACTTGGCTGATCAAACTCGTTTTTATTTTTATAAGAGTAAACTGCAATTTGGTTCATGAGGTTTAGTGAAATCTTTGAAAGTGGTACCTAACGTTTGCACAAATCGTGTCTAACTCAGTTGGTCTTCCTAACCGCGGTAACATCGTGGGGTAGTTGTTTTAGTTGTTTGCATTTTGCTCTGAGAACGGTTTCAAAATGTTTGTTAATGTAAAGGGAAATTGATTCAAGTAACCATTTTTACATGATGGATTTTTCTTTGGTTTTTGTCCATTTATAAGAAATACCATTTGAGCATACCTCCAACAGCATGGTTCTTAGAGGCAATGATGATGAATTTCTGCATCTGAGTGGATTCGATCGAAGTTTGAGATTATTCGCATCTTGGCAGGGTAAACTGGGATGGTAACGTGAAAGAAAGATTTTTTTTTTTTGAACGGGAGATAACTTACGCACAATGTGAAAGAAAGAATACATGAATGTTTCTGTTCTTTGACATTGCAACCTATAAGTTTGCAGTCAACAGTGATGTGGCGGATTGGTTAGCGCTCGGAGGTTCATAGCACCCTAACTGGGTTCGAGCCTTCCCGTGTGCATATCTGGGAACATTTAAGTGGGGCCATGTTTAGCCCCCAAAATTGCCGGGAATTAGTCGGGCTTTGGCCCGGACACCCTTCCAAAAAAAACCTATAAGTTTGCAGCCATGGCGATTTATCCTCTTTGTTCGATTGTTTACACATCTGAGCCTCATGTTTTTCAACCGTTTTACACATGTTTTATAACATTTTCCTTCCATCTTGAAGATCTGACAAAATTTTACGAGGGTTGAAGGCTTCTTTGTTACGATGGATATAAATTTCAAGTGATTCCTTTGGTTTGGTTTTTAGTGAACACAATGTCTTTTGGGGAAAAGGTTAATCAAGGCGTTACAGAGACTATATCATTGGCAATTTGGAAATTAAGATACGGCTGTATGAGACTAAGCCTGCCCACATGAAAATCTGAAAATTGTCTTATGTGATTCTCATAAGTTTAGAAATATTCAGAGCATGTTCGTAAGTAGCTTAATGGGTCTCACAACTTTTTTAGTTGGTTTGCTATACATGATTGTTTGGTAGTGTGGCTTAATGATATGGAAGTTGGCTTACTTAATAAGCTTTCTAAGGGGAGCCTTATGCAAGAAAGCCAAGTTTTTTCCAAACCTGCTCATGCAGTTGGCTTTATATCTACAGGACTTGGGCTATGTTTGGCAAACTAGCTGATGGCTGATAAGCTAGCTGTTGACTAATTAGCTAGCTTATGAATAAATTATGTTTGGCAAAAAAAAGCTTATGAGTATGTTAAATGACGAAAAAGGGTATATTGGGGTATAATATTAATATTAACAAGGGAAAAAGCTGCAAAAAGCTCGTGAAATGCTACTCCAACTAGCGTTTCAATAAGCTAGCTTATGGTCCATCCAAACATGTACTAGCTTATAAGCTAGTTATATACACAGCCTTAATGGAAAACCAACGAAACAACCGCTCTGTTATATGCATTTTGCTTTGAAGCTCGTCTCCACATTTGACATTTCTGATCATAGGTTTCTGGGCATCGGGTGAAACTCGGCCCGTATCTTGGCAGGGCACCCTGACCAGTATTGCAGCCATGGCGGTGTCCGATCCTTTTTATCCGATCCCAGATCGACGGATCTGAGCCTCTCATCTAATTTTAGGGTCTGTTTTTATAAAAAACTTACCTCTTAACCTCTTAAGACTGAAAACTAAGAGGTTTGTAGACTCGAGACTGTTTTGTTTTTCACATAGTGGAAACATGTAGATGTTTTTGGGTTGTTGAAGTGGCAATAATGCGTAAGAAAAAAGCTGTGAAAAAGCTTGGTATAAAACCCATACATTGTGGATGCTCCAAGGGTGGTTGCCCCCCTCTGTTTATACCAAAGTACCAAACCCTGGTTTTGACTTCATTTGGTCAAACATCCGTCTTTATTGCCAATGATTTTGTCCGGTAATCAACAACCCTTTACACGGATTAACAGTTTCTTTGGTGTTGCTGTTGATCTTGTTGGATTCTGGTCAAAGACGACTGCCATCTTCATGTACAAAAATGTTTTCAGATTGATGAAATTGCTAAGAGGCTATGATGATGAATTTGGGTGGATTGGATCAAAGTTAGAGATTATCCGTATCTTGGCAGGGCAATGAAGCAAAAAGTTTGCAGCCATGGCAGATATATCCTCTTTGTTCCATTGTTCACAAATCTGAGCCTCTCATTTTTCAACAGATCTACCATTGATCTAACAAAATTTTGAGGGTCGAATGCTTCTTTGGTAGTGGCTTAAATGAGCTTAATGGGAATAATGCTTATTGAGTCGGCTATACATGACTCTTTGGCAGTGGCTTAATGACATAGAAAGTAGCTTATCATGCTTCTTTTGTACATTAAATATGTCTTCTGGTACTGCTTTCAAATTCATCTCTTTGGTTCCATTTTCTGGTCTGGAGACAATCCGAAGTCTTCACCATTGAGGCTGTGATGATACTCTTCTGCAATTAACATTTCCAAGCATAGGATCCTGGACATTGGTGAAAGTCGGCCCGTATCTTGGCTGGGTAACCCGAAACGGTGTTGCAGCCATGGCGGTGTTTGATCCCTTTTGTCCAAATCCATATCTGCAGATCTGAGCCTCTCATCGGAAATTATGTAAGTTGTCTTTTGCTGCAAAAAGTATATAGAAAGGAAACATCTCTACTCATAGAACATGAGGCCGGTTTCAGAGGGGATGGTTTCTAAGGGTGGTTGCCCCTCTCTGATTCACACCAAAGCCTGATTTTGACTTTATTTGGTCAAACATCTTTCTTTGTGGCTGATTATTGATTGCCTCCCAAAATCAACCACCCTTCAGCTCGGAAGCTTTACCATACAAACAGCTTAATATCAACAGCTTCATGCTCTTTTGGGGAAAGCAATTGCTCTGAATTGCAAATGAAAACCTGATAATGGATTTGGGGGATTTGTTCTAATCCTGTGTTGGTTTTGCATGATTGTTTGAGTTTCTTTGAAATCTTTCAAACGTAGCATAATGAAACCTTAATGTGGTATAAGATTTGTATATCGTACAAACCATACCCGTAAAAGGATTCCAAATCCTCTGTAATCCAACTCCCTACATGAAATCCAATTCATTCCACTCCTGCAATCCAAACGCACCCTTGGTGATTTTAAAATAAACTATAGGTGTTTTATTATGGTGGAAGAAAGGGCGTTTGAACTTGTTTGCCTTCTATTTATAAAAGTTACGAACTACCCTTCTATCTTCTACGTCAAACATGGCTTTTGGTACTGTTGAGGATTTGACGATACTCTTTTGCATTTAACATTTCCGAGCATAGGTTTCTGGGCAGTGGGTGTAACTCAGCCCGTATCTTGGCGGGGCAACCCGAATAATGGTGTTGCAGCCATGGCGGTGTTTGATCCCCTTTGTCTGATTCCAGATCAAAGGTTTCAAGCATCCTTGTTGATGATCTTGTTATTCTGATATTTCAGTTTTAGTAAGGGCATATATGAAATTAACCCTATTATTATTATTCTTCGAGTAAACTTCACTTTCATTGCAATGGTTTGTCATTGCACAAAAAAGCAGTCTTGTTGATTTAGATTTCAGACTTCAAGCACCACCTCTAAAAAATACAGTGGTGAATAATCAAAAGGGAGATGATTCTTCCACTTAATAAATTGGTTCTTCATAATCAAAATCCCTTTCCAGATCAAAAAAGAAGCAGAAGAAGATGTCCATCGAGATTCATGGTCTCTCTCTCTCTCTCTATATATATATATATATATATAGAGAGAGAGAGAGAGAGAGAGAGAGATTCCTTCTTTTGTGAACCAACTAAATTGTATTAACTTTGTTAACCGATCTAAACCGTCCAATAATTAAATCTACGGCTGAGATAAAACTGTTGTAACCGCCTATTTTGGGAAAAAAGAAAAAGAAATTAGAAAAAAACTACCCCCATGAACTAATCTTAACCGTTGATTGCATTTGATCAATGGTGTGCATTAGTTTACAAAATTAACACATTTAGGTGGTTCACAAAAGAAGGTAACCCTATATATATATATATATATATAGGGGAAGGTTCAAACGAGAAGCATGTCAATTTAAGAGAACGTCGGGAGCAATCTCGGCCACTCATCTCGCGGTTACGGCGGACATGATCACGGAGGATTGACGCGATTCATGGGAGGGTAGAGATTATTAAAGGGGGGATCGGTCAAAGCCGCCTTTGTTGACCGAGATGAGTGGTTGTTGCCCCCATTTGTTCATAACAAAGTCTGATTTTGACTTTATTTGGTCAAATATATTTCTTTGTGGCCAATGATTTTATCCATAAATCAACAACCTTTTATTATCATTATCATCAGGTCATGTATACCGATCACACCGACTGACTAACAGTTATTTCATAACTGTTGCTGTTGATCTTGGAGATACTTGGCTGATTAAACTCATTTTATATTTACAACACCATGAGTACTGCTTCCCAAATTACCCTCTTTATCCGAGGTTTAATGAAATCTTTGAAAGTGGTACCTAACTTTTGACAAGTCTAGAAATCGTACTTTATTGTTTGCATTTTGCTCTGCGAACGGTATCAAAATATTTGTTAAAGCAAGGGAGATTGATTCAACTAACCATTTTTACATGACGGATATTTTCTTTGGTTTTTGTCCATTTACTGAAAAAAAACCATTTGAGCATCTCCAATAGCTTGGTTCTTAGAGGCAGTGACGATGAATTTGAATGCATCTGAGTGGGTTTGATCAGAGTTTGAGATTATCTGCATCTTGGCAGGGTAAACCGGATGATAATGTGAAAGAAATTTTTTTTTTGAACGGCAGATAACTCAAGCACAATGTGAAAGAAAGTATACATGAATGTTTCTGTTTTTTTACATTGCATCCTATAGGTTTGCGCCATGGCGGATTTATTCTCTTTGTTCGATTGTTTACACATCTGAGCCTCATGTTTTTCAACTGTTTTACACTTTTTTTAAACATTTTCCATCCATCTTGAAGATCTAACAAAATTTTACTAGGGTTGAAGGCTTCTTTGTTACGATGGATATAAATTTCAAGTGATTCCTTTGGTTTGGTTTGGTTTTTAGCGAACACCACTTTTTTTTTTTTTGGACTGTGTATCATTGGCAGTTTGCTAATTAAGATACGGCCGTAAGTTTAAGCCTGGCCAGATGAAAATCTGAAAATTGTCTTAATGTGATTCTGATAAGTTTAGAAATATTCAGGGCATGTTTGTCAGTAGGTTAATGAGCTTAATGGGCCTCACAACCTTTTTAGTTGGTTCGCTATACAAAAACTGTTTGGTAGTGTGGCTTAATGATATGGAAGTTGGCTTATTCAATAAGCTTTCTTAGGGGAGCTTTATGCAAGAAAGCTAAGTTTTTTTCCAAACCTGCTCATCCAGTTGGCTTTATCTCTACGGGACTTGGGCTATGTTTGGCAAACTAGCTAATAAGCTAGCTTATGAATAAATTATGTTTGGCAAAAACAAGCTTATGAGTATGTAAAATGACCAAAAAGGGTATCCCCATATCTTAGGTTTCTGGGCATTGGGTGAAACTCGGCCCGTATCTTGGCAGGGAAACCTGAACGGTATTGCAGCCATGGCGGTGTTCAATCCTTTTATCCCTTCCCAGACCGCAGTCTGATTTTGACTTCAGTTGGTCGGTCAAACAACCTTCATTGTTGCCGATGATTTTATTCGGTAATCAACAACCACTCACACATATTAACAGTTTTGTTGTTGCTGTTGCTGTTGCTTTTGATCTTATTACTATCGCTAGAGTAAGCTACACTTTTGGTCCCTCTCATCAACTCTGTTAAAAGAGTTTGATTAACTGAGGGCATTGTTACATCTTTTTACCCTTATCGTCTTTAAAGGAGTAAACTATGATTTTCGTCCATGTGGTTTATTGTTTTTCTTGGAAAAGGTTCATCTAGGCTTTTGCCTAGACTACATCCTTGGCAATTTGGTAAATTGCGGCCTTTTGATACCAAGCTTGGCCACAGAATGCTAACGTCTGGACTCGAACCCGGGTTTCCACCACATAAGGCCTTTTGCCAATACGCTACCACCCTTGTGGTCACTATTTTTGTTTATGAGGCTGTGCTGATGAATTTGTTTGTATCCGAGTGTATTTGATCAAAGTTTGCAGCCATGGCGGATGTGTTCTTTGTTCTATTGTTTACACATCCAAACCTCACATTTTCAACTACATTTTCCATTTTACACTTTTTTACTGGGTAAACTGTGGAGTTCCTATCTCCATGATTGGTTGTTCACTACAAGAAAGTGGTTGTTCAACAACACCTCTTTAAGTGTTAAAACCTATAATAAAGTCTGAATATATTTGGCGTTATAATTTTTATCAAATCTCTATGTTTGAAAGTGTGAAAAATTTAGTAAAAATCACATTTATTAGTGTGGACAAATTAAATTTTCACATTTCTAAGCATGGAAAATTTGAAAAGTAATTCTTAGGTTACTAAAGTCCATGCTTTAAAGTGTGAAATTTTCTAATTACAAAAATTACACATTTAAAAACGTGGACTTTTGAAATCAAAAGTACACATTTACAAATGTGGAGTTTTTTTTCTTTCTAACAATCTCTATATAAAAAACTATTTGTTACACAATTTTTCCACGCTTTTTATGAATCATGGATAAATGACATATTCTTTTGTAGTGGTTGCTCGATTTTGTTATGATTTTTTATTTGGTACAATAATTTTGTTTCATACCTTAAACTTTGTGTGTGATGACATTGTATTAGTTCATTTGTCTCTTTACAAGTTTACATTCTGATTAGGGCGGAAAGTAAAACTATAGAGGCTGTGATGATGCATATATCTGCATTTAACATATTTGATCATAGGCTTCTGGGCAGTGGGTGAAACTTGGCCCGTATCTTGGCAGGGCAACCTGAATGGAATTGCAGCCATGGCGGTGTTCGATCCTTTTTTATCTGATCCCAGATTAACAGATCTGAGCCTCTCATCCAATTTTAGAGGCTGTTTATTTAAAAAAAACACCTCTTAAAACCCCTATTAAGTCTGAAATTTAAGAGGTCTGTAGACTCGAGACTGTTTTATTTTTAAGAAAATGTCTGAAAACCTCATACTGTCCTCTGAAATTTTAAGAGGTGTATCATCCACCTGTTATTTTTTGGATGTGAAATCATACTTCTGACCTCTTAAAAACAAACGACGCCTTAGTGATACTGCAAAAGTAAACAACTCCACTTCCTAAGGGTGGTTGCCACTTGCCACCCTCTGTTTATACCAAACTTTGATTTTGACTTCATTTGGTCAAACATTATTCTTTGTTGCCGATGATTTTGTCGTGTAATCAACAGCCCTTCACATGAATTAACAGTTTCTTTGCTGTTAATCTTGCTGGATTCTGGTCAAAGATAATTGCCATCTTCATGTACAAAACGTTGGTTGTCAGTGAAAATGATGATTTGGCATAATGTAAAAAAGATCAGAAATTTCTGACAGTAACAGTCTAGTCTTTTTTATTCAATCCGGTGCTTGATCAAAAACGTTTTCAAATTGATGAATTTTCAATAATTTGATAAATTCACATAAATTCAATAATTTAATCAAAAAGAAAAAAAACTCACATTGAAGAGGGATATGGTAGACGGTGGTGGAGGGGCTTTTGTGGATGGTGGCGTAGAGACGGTGGTGGGCTCTGTCTATTTTCAAGAATTGAAAATTTTCAAGTAAGTCAAGAATTGATTCAAACAACAAAACACTCACATTGGTGGACAACGTTGGAGGGGCATTGGTGGAGGGATGGTGGTGGTGGTGGGTGTGAGGTGGCTGCTTTCCTAAAATTAATAAATTAAGATATATTATGCTTTATTTAACAGGGTAATGTGTTGTAATCACAACAATAAGATCGACTTACCATTTGGCTTGCTTTGTAAAAGAAGATGAAAATTGCCTAAGAAGATTGAAATAGGGTTTTCAATCTTCAAACGACTAGTTGAGATGCCACCCAGAGCTTACTTTGAGTCCTTGTGGCAATTTTCAATCTCAACTAGTCGTTTGAAGATTGAAAACCCTATTTCAATCTTCTTAGGCAATTTTCATCTTCTTTTACAAAGCAAGCCAAATGGTAAGTTGATGTTATTGTTGTGATTACAATACAATTCCCTGTTAAATTAATCATAGTATATCTCAGTTTTTTAATTTCAGGAAAAGCAGCTGCCTCATGGCCACCACCACCAACGTCGTCCACCAATGTGAGTGTTTTTTTTTTTGTTTGAATCAATTCTTGAATTTATGTGGAATTTATCAATTTTTGAAAACAGACGGCGCCCACCACTGTGCCGTCGCCGTCTACAAAAGCCCCTTCACCACCGTCCACCGTATCCCTCTTCAATGTGAGTTTTTTTATTCATTCCATTCTTACAATCCAAACGCACCCTTGGTGATTTTGAAATAAATTATAGGTGTTTTATTATGGTGGTTGAAAGGGGGATCTAACTTGTTTGCCGTCTATTTATAAAAGTTACCAAACTACCCTTCTATCTTCTACGTCAAACATGGTTTTTGGTACTACATTCGATTGATCCCTCTGTTTTCATCTTCCAGAGAGATGATCGGAGGTTGTTACTGTTGAGGATGTGACGATACTCTTCTGCAATTAACATTTCCGAGCATAGGTTTCTGGGCAATGGTGTAACTCGGCTCGTATCTTGGCAGGGGCAACCCGAATGGTGTTGCAGCCATGGCGGTGTTTGATTTGATCCCCTTTGTCTGATTCCAGATCAAAGCTTCTGCCCTTGAGGTGGTAAGCATCCTTGATGATTTGCCATTGCAAAAACAGTCTTGTTGATTTAGATTTCAGACTTCAAGCACCACCGATACAAAATACAGTGGTGAATAACTAAAAGGGAAATGATTCTTCCACTTAATAAATTGATTTTTCATAATCAAAATCCCTTTCCAGATCAAAACAGAAGCAGAAGAAGATGTCGATCGAGATTCATGGTCTCTCTCTCTCTCTCTGAGGAAAGTTCAAATGTGAACTCATTTTTGGTTGTGAATGTGAGGACGAACCTCAGCCACTCATCCGGTCAATAAAGACGGCTTTGACCGGGTCCCCTCCTTTAATAATCTCCACCCTCCCATGAATCGCGTCAATCCTCCGTGATTGCGTCCACCGTAACCGAAGATGTATGCCACATGGCGCGCTCTCGGCTGTCCTCACGTTCACAATGAAAAAGTGGTTCACATTTGAACCCACCCCTATATATATATATATATAGAGGGAGGTTCATTTGTAAACCTCAAATATCTTGTAAACCGTGTAAACCAATCCACACCATTGATTTTCAAAAACGTTTCCATATTTCCATAATCATTGACTTACCATGTATTTCACATTTCCATATTTTCTATGAATTCATATCCTCCTTTGATTTTTTTAATCAAGGGCCACGATGGGTTCACAAAGTTTACAAGATATTTGAGGTTTACAAATGAACCTCCCTCTCTCTCTCTCTCTATATATATATATATATATATAATATATATATAGGGGTCGTATCTGTTACAAGCCGATAGTTTGTACAAACTATACAAACCAATCTCAACCATTCATGTACATGATCAATGGTGTGGATTAATTAAGTTCCTAAATTTTCTCTCAACTACATTTCAAAACTGCCTTAAAATTAGATCAACAAAGTCAAAGGAAATCAATGGAAAATCAATGGTTAAGATTAGGTTTGTAAAGTTTGTACAAACTACTTGGTTTGTATTTGATACTTCCCCTATATAGGGGTGGGTTCAAATGTGAACCACTTTTTGGTTGTGAACGTGAGGACAGCCGAGAGCGCGACACGTGGCGGAAACTAATCAATAAAGGTGGCTTTGAGTGTGGTCCCCCTTTAATTCAATGCCCTCCCATGAATCGCAGCTAGTCATCCGCCGTGGACCTGACGTGGCGCCTAGTCATCCGCCACGAGTCGCGCTCTCGGTTGTCCTCACGTTCACAACCAAAAAGTGGTTCACATTTGAACCCACCCTTATATATATATATATATATATATAATTATATATAAACTCTCTCTCTCTCTCTCTCTCCATATATATATATATGGTCATGTTCAAATTTGAACTCAATCTTTCATTGTGAATGTGAGGGTGTTTGGATTGCTTATTGAAAACAACTTATGCTTTTTTGGTGAGAGTGCTTATCAAGTGTTTGCTGAAAATGTATCGAAGCTGTGATGATTTTCTTCTGCATTTAACATTTCCGAGCATGGATTAAACATCGGGTTAAACTCGACCCATATCTTGGCGGGGCAACTTGTTGCAGCCATGGCGCTGTCTGATCCCCTTTTCGGTTTCCTGATCTGCAGATCTGAGCTTCTCTTAACACAAATCACGCTGTGTTCTCTTGTTTAAAAATGAAAATGTAAACAAATCCATTGAGAATATGAGGCAATTTCAAAGGGGATGGTTTCTAGGTTGTTGCCCCCCTCTGTTCATAACAAAGTCTGATTTTGACTTTTTTTGGTCAAACATCTTTTTTTGTGGCCAATGATTTTCTCCATAAATCAACAACCCTTCGTTATCAGGTCAAGTATACCGATCAAACAGACTGACTAACAGTTATTTCATAACTGTTGCTGTTGATCTTGTAGATACGTGGCTGATCAAACTCAAAATATCATATTTGCTCAACCTAATTTACAAATATCATATATGTCATTCTTAAATAATCAAAATATCATATTTACCCCAAATGTTTGACCTGAGAACGGTATCAAAATGTTTGTTAAAGTAAGGCAAATTGACTAAACTAACCATTTTTACATGATGGATTTTTCTTTGGTTTTTGTCCATATAAAAAAAATTACCATTTGAGCATTTCCAACAGCTTGGTTCTTAGAGGCAGTCATGATAAATTAGAATGCATCTGAGTGGGTTCGATCAAAGTTGAGATTATCTGCATCTTGGCAGGGTAAACCAGATGATAATGTGAAGGAAAGAAATTTTTGAACGGCAGGGTAAACCGGATCATTGGCAATTTGCTAATTAAGATACGGCTGCTTGAGACTAAGCCTGGCCACATGAAAATCTAAAAAATTCCTTGTGATTCTTGTAAGTTTAGAAATATCCAGGGCATGTTTGTTAGTAGCTTAATGAGCTTAATGGACCTCACAGCCTTTTCAGTTGGCTATACATGACTGTTTGGTAGTGGGATAATGATATGGAAGTTGGCTTATTCAATATGCTTTCTAGGGGAGCTTTATGCAAGAAAGCCACGTTTTTTCCAAACCTGCTCATGCAGTTGGCTTAATCTCTACAAGACTTGGACTGTGTTTGGCAAACTAGCTGATAAGCTAGCTTATGAATAAATTATGTTTTGCAAAACAAGCTTATGAGTATGTAAAATGACCAAAAAAGGGTATCTTGGGGTATTGAGGCTGTGATGATATTTTCTACATTTGACATTTCTGATCATAGGTTTCTGGGCATTGGCATCGAGTGAAACTCGGCCCGTATCATGGCAGGGCACCCTGAATGGTATTGCAGCCATGGCGGTGTCCGATCCTTTTTATCCAATCCCAGATTGACGGATCTGAGCCTCTCATCTAATTTTAGGGGTTGTTTGTTTTAAAAAAGTTACCTCTTAAAACCTCTTAAGTCTGAAAATTAAGGGGTTGGTAGACTCGAGACTGTTCTATTTTTAAGAAAATGTCTGTAAACCTCTTACTGTCGTCTGAAATTTTAAGAGGTGTACCATCCATCTCTTATTTTTTGGATTTGAAATCAAACTTCAGACCTCTTAGGTTACTGAAAAAGTAGACAACTCCACTTGGATCACACGAGGCATTTTCAGAGGGAATGAAGATGATGGTTCCTAAGGGTGGTTGCCCCCCTTTGTTTATACCAAACTCTGATTTTGACTTCATTTGGTCAAACATCAGTCTTTGTTGCCGAGGATTTTTTTCCTGTAATCAACAACCCTTCATGCGGATTAACAGTTTCTTATCCTTTGCTGTTGATCTTGTTGGATTCTGGTCAAAGAACATTGCAATCTTCATGTATAAAACGATGGTTGTCAGCGAAAATGATTAAAAAATCAGAAATTTCAGACATTAAGGGTGTGTTTGGTTGGGAAAACTGAAGAAAACGTTTGCAGAAAATGGAGTCAAGTTTTCATTTTCAGATTTCTATGAATTTGCTTAGAGGCTGTGATATGAATTTGTTTGCCTTAGTGGATTGGATCAAAGTTAGAGATTATCGTATCTTGGCGGGGCAATGAAGCAAAAAGTTTGCAGCCATGGCGGATATATCCTCTTTGTTCTATTTTTTTTTTGAAAAGGTTCATCTTGGCTTTGCCTAGACTCCATCCTTGGCAATTTAGAACAAAATTGAAAATTCGGCCATCTGAGACTAAGCCTGGCCACAAGATGCGCACGAGGGGTATTTGAACCTGCGGTGAATGGGATACCATCCACATTCCCCACAGATCCTTACCACTACGCCACAAGCCTTGTGGTTTCTTTGTTCTATTGTTACATATCTGAGTCACATTTTTTCAACTGTATTTTCATTTTACACCGGTTAAATGGGGAATTTCTATTTCCGTTCATTTCATTGATGTGGTGGTTTGTTGTAAAGCTGACGTGGCACTTTAGAAAGATGAGTGACATTGCATTGATCTGGATGGTCTAACATATTTGATCATCGGTTTTTGGGACCGGGGGAAACTCGACCCGTATTTTTGGCAGGGCAACCTGAATGGTATTGCAGCCATAGCGGTGTTGTCCTTTTATCCGATCCCAGATTGACAGATATGAGCATCTCATTCATATCTGGTGTAAGTCAAACAACTCCACTCGGATAACATGAGGCATTTTCAGAGGGGATGATAATATGATGGTTCCTAAGGATACTAAAGTCTGATCTTGACTTCCTTTGGTCAAACATCCGTCTTTGTTGCCGGTGATTATGTCCGGTAACACACCTTCACACGGAATAATGGCATTGTTTGGTAAAAATAAGCTAGCTTATAAGTCAGATACATGTTTGGATGGGCCATAAGAGGCCGTGATGATGAATTTGTGAGTGGATTCGATCAAAGTTTGAGATTATCCGCATCTTGGCGGGGCAACAAGCAGTAAGTTGCAGCCATGGTGGATTTATCCTCTTTGTTCGATTGTTTACACATCCGAGCCTATATTTTTTTTTTCAACCGATTTCCCATTTTACGTTTTTAAATTTTTTTCCTTTTCATAATATTTTATGAAGTAAGCTTTTAGTAGTCTTTGAAGTTTAAGATTCATGTATATTTATTTTATTGTATACTTTAACTTAAATAGTTGTTATATGTTAATTGTATCCCTATAATAAACTTACATTGATACAATTTGATTATTCTATTATTATATTTCGTACACTACCATTTCTTGCTTAGCTCAATAAATCATTTTTAGTATATAAAGCGATTTGTGTGAATACTAAAAAAACGATTTATTTGTTTTTTCATAAAATTTTGCCTGATTATCAAGTGTTTTATTTAGTCAAACATGTTTCTTTGTGGTCAATGATTTTCTCAAGAAATGAGCAAAGCTTTTACTGATTTTAGAGGCTGTGATGATGAATCTAACTCAAAGTTGAGAGATTATCCACATCTTACCGACTTGGACACCCGTAACCGAAACTGGTTCTCATAACCGGGACTGGAGGTGCATACAACCGGAAATTTTTATCCCATCTGTTTTTTTGTTCCTACTCCAAAACCGGCTTTTCTAATATCCGGATCGGATTTTATTCGGTTTGAGGGTTAACAGTGTGTCTGATCAAATCGGACTTCAGACTTCTTAAAATCAAACGACACCTTAGTGTTCCTGCAAAGGTTAACAACTCCACTTGGATCACATGAGGCATTTTCAGAGAGGATGATAAACATGATGGTTCCTAAGGGTGGTTGCCACCCTCTCTTTATACCAAACTCTGATTTTGACTTCATTTGGTCAAACATCAGTCTTTGTTGCCGATGATTTTGTCCTGTAATCAACAACCCTTCACACGGATTAACAGTTTTCTTTGCTGTTGATCTTGCTGGATTCTGGTCATAGACGATTACCATCTTCATGTACAAAACGTTGGTGTCAGCGAAAATGATGATTTGGCATAATGTCAAAAACATCATAAATTCCAGACATTAACAGTCTGTTTTATTCTATCCGGTGCTTAATCAAAAATGTTTCAGATTGATGAATTTTCTTAGAGGCTGTGATGATGAACTTGTTTGCCTATGAGTGGATTGGATCAAAGATAGAGATAATCCGTATCTTGGCAGGGCAATGAAGCAAAAAGTTTGCAGCCATGGCGGTTTTATCCTCTTTGTTCCATTGTTCACACATCTGAGCCTCACATTTTTCAAAGTGGTTTATTCCGTAAGCTTCTAAGGGGAGCTTTATGCAGAAAGCCAAGTTTTTTCCAAACCCGTCCATATGTTTTCCTTCCACCTATGAAAAAACCCTCCCAAACAAACATCTTCCCAATCTATACAGGTAGATTACTCCACATAGACAACTTTATCCGTACATGACTTAATGGAAAACCAACTAAACATCCCCTTAATGATATAGAAACTTGCTTATTCAATAAGCCTATAAGGGGAGCTTTATGCTGGAAGCCAAGTTTTTTTCCAAACTTGTTCACAGAGCCGGGTTTATTTCTACAGAGCTTAATGGAAAACCAACCAAATAACCCCTCTGTTATATGCATTTTTCTTCGAAAATTGTCTCCACCTTCTTAGTTGGAGATATGTTGGAGGTATCGAGGCTGTGATTGTCTTTCTGCATTTGACATTTCTGATCATCGGCTTCTGGACAACAGGTGAAACTCGGCCCGTATCTTGGCAGGGCAACCTGAACGGTATTGCAGCCATGGCGGTGTTCAATCATTTTATCTGGTCCTTGATTGCGGTCAACTTTGACTAGTCAACTTTGATCTCAACCGTATCAACGGTTGAGATCACTTCTCTACTATTTCATATTTTTTTAGCACTTCTATGATGGTATTTGGATTGCTTATTAAGGATGTCGGGAAAGGGAATGGAAGGGAAAAGAGAATGATGTGGTGTTGATTCTGCTTTGGGTAAGTGAAGGGAAGGGAGTATAATTGATGGCCTTAAAATCAAACTGACACCTTGTGTTTGGTTGTGAAAACTGTTTTTATTTTCTTAGAAAACTTTTTTCAGAAAATGGAGTTTGGTTTTCATTTTCAAGTTTCTATGAAAATTTTGGAAAAGGTGTTTGGTTGAAATTCTGGAGTTTCCATTTTCCATTTTAGAAAGTTAGAGAACAGATTTAGAAAATTTTGGAGAACTACTAAAATCAGTTTTCTAATTTACATAAAAGTTAGAAAACACGAAATTTCCTTTTCCTTGGAGAACTGGAAAACTTTCCACAACCAAACACAGTGTTCTTGCAAAAGTAAACTACTCCACTCGGATAACATGAGGCATTTTCAGAGGGGATGATACATGATGGTTCCTTAGGGTGGTTGCCCCCCTCTGTCTGTTCATACCAAAGTCTGATTTTGACTTCAATTGGTCAAACATCCGTCTTTATTGCCGATGATTTTGTCCGGTAATCAACAACCCTTTACACGGATTAACAGTTACTTTGCTGTTGCTGTTGATCTTGTTGGATTATGTCAAATACAACTACTATCTTCATGTACAAAACGTTGGTTGTCAGCGAAAATAATGATTTGGCATGATGTAAAAAAAATCAGAAATTTCAGGCATTAACAAACAATCTTATTGTTCCATCCGCGTGCTTAATTAAAAACATTTTCGGATTTGATGAATTTGCTAAGAGGCTGTGATGATGAATTCGTTTGCCTGTGAGTGGATTGGATCAAAGATAGAGATTATCCGTATCTTGGCAGGGCAATGAAGCAAAAAGTTTGCAGCCATGGCGGATTTATCCTCTTTGTTTCATTGTGCACATATCTGAGCCCCACATTTTTCAACAAATCCCGTTTCACCTTTTTAAACCTTTTTCCAGTTCATCGTTACGATCAGATAAACTTGGTAAAATGTGTATGTATTATTGTATGAAATACGATTACAATCAAGGGTATATATAAGAGAAATATTTACACTCTAAACCCTCTAGATTAAATATATACAAATGTAACTTAATTGTCTAACATTCCCCCGCAAGCTAAGGCCGGGGAGCGACCTGTAGCTTGGACCGTAATAAGAGGAACCGTTGTGATGGTAGCGGCTTGGTGAACACGTCTGCAATCTGATCATTTGTAGATATAAACTGAATGGAAAGCTTTCGTTGGGCAACCATTTCTCTAACAAAGTGAAAGTCAACTTCAACATGCTTGGTACGGGCATGAAAGACAGGATTAGCGGAAAGATACGTAGCACCGAGATTATCACACCATAAGGTAGGAATTGACTTCACAGGAACCCGAAGTTCACGCAGCAATGTTTGGAGCCATGTGAGCTCAGCAACAGTATCAGCTAGAGCCTTGTATTCAGACTCTGTTGACGACCGAGAGACAGTCCGTTGTTTTCGTGCTGACCATGATACAAGGTTTGAACCAAGATAGATAGCATATCCCCCAGTGGATCGACGGTCGTCGGGGCAACCAGCCCAGTCAGCATCAGAGAAACCAGTCAGGGAATTGTAAGCAGAATCGGTGTAGGCATGAAGGATTGTGCCTGAATCATGCAGGATTCGTAAACCATAGTCAGCAGTGCCCTGTAAGTAACGAAGAATGCGTTTGACGGCCGTCCAGTGATTTTCAGTGGGGGAGTGCATGAACTGACAGACTTTGTTGACCGCAAAAGTAATGTCCGGACGAGACAATGTGACGTACTGAAGGGCACCCACAATTTGGCGATACTTGACTGGATCAGCAAGTGTAGCACTATCACCAAGAGCAAGATTAGCATTAGTCGTCATAGGCGATGAAACCGGTTTGGCATTAGACAGGCCCGCACGTTGCAAGAGTTCAAGGATGTATTTCCTTTGTGATAGGATCATATCATGACCTTGACTCGCTACTTCAATCCCAAGAAAATAAGACAAACGACCCATATCTTGAACAGCAAAAGATTGGCTAAGACGTTGTACCACGTTGTCAATAGACTCTGGGTTGTTGCCTGTCAGTAGAATGTCATCAACATAGACAAGCATGTACAAAATGGTGCCCCTGTCAGAGTAAATAAACAAGGAAGGGTCTGTTTTAGATCCCTGAAAACCAAGAGAATGCAGAACAGTAGAAAGTCGATGAAACCACGCTCTAGGGGCTTGCTTTAATCCATATAAGGATTTGTGAAGTAGGCACACATGATCAGGTTTGGCCGGGTCAACGAATCCCGGTGGTTGTTGCAAATAGACTGTCTCGTTAAGATCACCATGAAGGAAAGCATTTTGTACATCAAGTTGCCTTAGGGACCATTTTTGTGTTACGGCCAGAGATAAAACAACACGTATGGTGGTCGATTTGACCACGGGGCTAAATGTCTCCTGATAATCGATGCCCGGTTGTTGTCGGAACCCTCTGGCAACAAGTCGTGCCTTGTAGCGTTTTATCGCCCCTGTTTGGTCCCTTTTGAGTTTGTATACCCACTTGGAATCAACCACATTTGAATTTGGAACACGCGGTACTAATGTCCAAGTACCATTCCGCATCAGCGCCGAATACTCTTCAGCCATGGCATTACGCCATTGAGGATACCTGTTAGCAATGGTAAAGCTGGTAGGTTCAGTGTCAGGTGAAGGATGTTGGGTATGGTATGAGGAGGCATTGTAAGGTTGAGTTTTTTTGGGATTGGGGCGTAGGTTGGGTGGTCGGGTACGGGTAGGTTGTGCGGTGGTAGAGGAGGGGGGTGGGCTAGGTTGAGGTGGTGGTTCGGTGGTGGTTTGGTCTGTAGGGGCAGGCTGAGATAATGGTTTGGTGGCCTTGGAACGGCGGTGATAGGTATGAACAAGGGGTGGTTGAGTTGTAGGTGGGTCATTAGGTAGGGTGGTGGTAGGTGTTGTTTCTTGTGGGACGGATTGAGCAGTAGGTCCTGCAGAGGGTGAATAGGTTGGGTGTAGGTCAGTATTGGGATAGGTGGAGACGTAGGGATTTGGAGAGGTTGGAGTAGGAGTAGGAGGGGATGGAATAGTTATTTGGAAAGGAAAAGATTGTTCATTAAATCGAACATGGCGGGCCACATAGATACGATCAGACTGTGGATCGTAACATCGATAACCATGGTGGGTGGTGCTGTAACCAAGGAACACACAAGGTGTAGAACGGAAGTCCATTTTGTGTTTATTGTATGGACGGAGATGAGGGTAGCATTGGCATCCAAAAACCCGAAGAAAGGAAAAATCGGGTTTGTGCTTGAACACATGTTCAAAAGGTGAGGTGTTTGAGTTGGTTCTAGATGGCATTCGATTAATGAGATAGACAGCGGTGTCAAAAGCAAAATGCCAAAACCGTTGTGGAACATGAGATTGAGCGAGCAAAGTAAGGCCGGTTTCAACAACATGTCGATGTCGTCGTTCAACAAACCCATTTTGCTCGCTTGTATGTGGACATGAAAGGCGATGGGTGATGCCGAGAGGAGAGAAGAATTGGGAGAGATTCCGAAACTCGCCTCCCCAATCGGTTTGGACAGATTTGAGTTTGGTGTGAAAATGTCTTTCGACCATCGCAAGGAACCGTTTGAAAGTGGCATACACATCAGACTTTAGTTTTAATGGAAAAATCCACATAAATCTGGAGTAATGATCAACACATAGTAGAAAATAATTGTGACCATCAAAAGAAGGAACAGGAGCGGGGCCCCATACATCACAAAAAACTAAATCCAAAATGTGCGAACTTTTATAAGTAGATGGTAACAAATGAAGTTTAGACGATTTTCCAATAGAACATGAATCACAAAAAACACTAGAACATTTATTTTGTAAAGGTAAACTATATGTAGACAACATGAACTTCAAAAGCTGTGGATGTGGATGTCCAAGTCTTTGGTGCCATGTAGTGGAAGAAGCACGAGCGGTGGAAAAAGACATTTTCTGAACAGGTTGAGTCTGAGGAAGACGAAAGGAGTAGAGACCACCGTTACTTGGACCCATGAGGAGGATAGTGTGTGTAAAGTTGTCCTTCACAACAAAGAAAGTAGAGTGAAATTCAAAATACACATGATTATCAAGACAAAATTTTTGGACAGAAAGCAGGTTTTGTTTTATGTCAGGTACGTGTAAGATGTCTTTAAGGGAAAAGGTTTTGTTTGGTGAATAAAGGTGTGAGGAACCAATGTGTAGGATGGGTAAACCCTTACCATTGCCAACATGAAGGTTGTCCTCACCGTAGTAGGCCTCCGAGTTATCGAAGCTAGACAGGTCCGGTGCAACATGATGGCTAGAGTCGGTATCCGGAAGCCAACCTTGTGATCGATATTCTGTAAAGTTTGCAGAGGGAGGCTGTCGCGTCCTCATAGTGGCAGGATCACGATTAGGGCAATGAGACGGAATGTGGCCAATCCCACACCTGTTACAGGAGCCAAAAACAGTGTTTTGATTAGAAGCCCAACTAAATTGATTACGGTTACCTCCTCCTTGACCTCTATTGTAGTTTCCTCGTCCACGTCTAGAACCACGACCACGGCTATTCCCAGATCTGTTTGTGTAAAAGGCCTGTGCAGGTTGTGTGTTGACAGGCTGAACTTGAAGACCAAGTTGTGACAAAAGTTGCTGAATAGCTTGAAGTTGATCCGGTTGAGGAGTGGAGCGTGGTGGCAGTAGGAACCGCTGAGTTGCGGTTGTTCGTGACTGCCGTGAATGCCTGAGGCAGAGAGACTTCAGTCGGAAACTTCTTGATCATGTAGTCATGGTCGGAAAGCAAACCATGAAGTTCTGCAAAGGCAGTTGGAAACTGGCGACCAAGGAGTGTTGATTTCAGCCCATTGTATTCTTCTCTAAGGCCTGAGATAACGAGCATCACCAGATCTTTTTCTTTCATTGGTTCGCCTATATTGGCTAAAGCATCGGCATATTCCTGAGCCCTAGTCAGGTACGCGGAGGAGGTTTCATCAGGCTTCATCTCTAGTTTAAGAAGTTGAGTTTTTAGGGTGTATTCCCTTGATGAGGTGTGGGGGGCATAGGCACGTTCAAGGGACAACCAAAGATCACGAGAGGTAATTCCTTGAACGTGTTGGAATGATGCCTCGGAGATTGTAGAGGTAATCAGCATCCGTACGTGTGCATCATTGGAAACCCATGCCGTGTAGTTAGGGTTTGGTTGTGGTGGCGGTACTGCAGTTGCGGCTTCTTTTTCAGATGATGACGGTCCTGGGATAGTCATCGGTGGACATGGAATGGTGCCATCAACGTAGCCGAACAGATTGTTTGTGACAAGGAATGGTTGAATCATTGCCTTCCAATAGCCATAGTTGTTTGGCGATAAAGTGAAGCCAAACTTGTGAGAGTTGTGAGTGGTTTTCTCGACTGGAGTGAAGGCTACAACGGTTGTCATCGGTGTTGCGATTCGCTGGAAAAAGAAAAGGAAAAAAAAAAATTTACTGTTCACGCCGGAGTACTGTTCACGCCGGAGTACTGTTCACGCCGGAGTTACTGTTCACGCCGGAGTACTGTTCACGCCAGAGTACTGTTCACGGGAGCACTGTTCACGCGAAAAGTGTGACGGCTGCTATTAGGGTTTTGGGAGCGGCGGCTGTTAGGGTTTTGGAGGTGGCGGCTCTGATACCAAGATAAACTTGGTAAAATGTGTATGTATTATTGTATGAAATACGATTACAATCAAGGGTATATATAAGAGAAATATTTACACTCTAAACCCTCTAGATTAAATATATACAAATGTAACTTAATTGTCTAACACGATCAAACGAAATTTTATGAGGGTTGAATGCTTCTTTGGTAGTGGTTCAATAAGCTGCTTAATGCTTATAGCTTATTGAGTCAGCTATACATGACTGTTTAGCGGTGGCTTAATGGTATAGAAAGTGGCTTATTACCTGAATGGTATTGCAGCTATGGCGGCTTTCGATCTTTTTATCCGGTCCCAGATTGCAGTCTGATTTTGACTTTAGTTGGTCAAACATCCTTCTTTATTGCCGATGATTTTATATGGTAATAAACAACCATCAACACAGGTTAACAGTTTCTTTGCTGTTGCTGTTGATCTTGGTAGTATCCCGAGAGTAAACTGCACTTTTGGTCCCTCTCATTAACTTGATGGTATGTTTATTTCTTTTTACCCTTCTGTTCTTTAAAATAGTAAACTATGATTTTCGTTCTAAAAGGCTGTGATGATGAATTTGAATGCATCTGAGTGGATTCGATCAAAGTTTGAGATTATTCGCAACTTGGCAGGGCAATGAATGAGAAAGTTTGCAGCCATGGCGGAAAGTTTTCAACCCTATCTTCATTTTGAATTCGATATAAGAAATTTTGTTTTCAAAACATTAGATTATGTATCAAGAGAGTAATATGCGACTTTTACTGGGGAATTTCTATTTCTATTCCATTGCATTTTCATTCCTTGGCGTGAACCAAATAGACCCTAAGGGGACGTTTACTTAACCCCTCACTCGATAAGTGCTTATCAGGTGAATTTACCATATGGAATGAACATGACAAGAGCTAG